>NW_021028783.1:643235-689226 GCF_004153795.1 Camellia sinensis | reverse complement strand
AAAGGAAAAGGAAAAGAAAAATATATATATATATATATATATATATATTTAATCTAGAGTGATAGAATTTGTATTGTATATATATTAGTTTCATATTTTTCAAAACACCCACAAAAAAAAAATTTTGTAGTCAACTGGATAGACATCCAGGTGGTCGACCACCTGGTGAAAATTATTAGTTTTGCCTTTCGTCCGATCAACCACTCGGTGAAAAGTACATCACTACATCAAGTGATGTCCTGTAGCAATCACAAATTTTATAAATATGTAGCGAGGCCGATGAAGGCTCTTGAAAATTGATTTTCTTGCTTTTGATTTTGGTTTAGAAATGAGTTTGACGAGACTAGTATGGATGCTCTAAAAATCACTAGATAAAGTTGTATATTTTTAAAAATATTTTAAGTTGAATTATATGATACGAATTTAAATTTAATGTAATATAATTTAAATTTAAAATAAATTTAATTCATATATTCTAGTTTCCAAAGACTTTTCCAAAGTGTGTAGTGTTGAATACTATAGCCTAAGATAAAGAGGTTTGGATTATCAATAACAATTTTTATGTAATAAATTTTATCAAAAATTATTGCATAAATTTGTACCCAAAAAAAAAAATATTGAAGAAAATCCTAGTCAAATAAAAACTATGCAGTGGAAGCCAAAATTCAAGCATGATGCAATCAGAAAGAAAAGGATTTTTGAAAAGTTGGTAGTATAACTAAAATTTCAAACATATGCTCAAATGAATTTCCATTAATAAACAACCATGGAATTCAACCATTAAATTCAAATAACTCGGCCGATCATCCACATGTAATAAGATATGAAGGGCTTGTCTCCACGCCACTTGTGCGTACCGGATACCGCACTAGATGAAAGTGGATTGGGGTTCTGCACTCGGTTGGACTATACAGGGAATGAGGTCCTTGCAGCAAGAAGTACCATAAAAGCTGCCCGGCCAGGGTTGGCCGGATAACCCCTCCAGTGTAGCAATCAGTGATCGGAGAAGAAGTGTAGAGAGTTGAGTTTGTAAGTAAGTAGGGCTCAGCTTGGATCAGTTCAGTTACCTTCAATGTGAAGTTAATATAGTTTATATAGAATTCCTTGCTTGATGCTCAAGATGGTTTTATAGAGCTCAGGTGCTACCAAGCTTCCTTTTAGTATTGCCCAAGGTGGGGGACCACCTGGTAGTTGTCATTGAATGCATATACTCATTGTAGTCATGCTGATAACAAACCGCGTTCTTCTGGTTTAACAGCTTCCGTGATTCTAGGTGTAGGGGACCAGCTGAGGCGGCATCTTCCATGTGCATGCATTCATAGCTTTCACATTTTTCTAAGGGGTTTCCTCAGCTCGGTACCGTTGTGCCTCAGCTCGACCTTTTACAAGATCGTTTATAGAGATGGACTGGTCCATTCGGATATCTTTGTATGGGCTCGGCCCACTTTAGTTCGGCCCATAGATTAGGTCTTGCAGCTCGGCCCAGCCCAGCATCGCGGCTGGACTAGCCTTTCCACTGCGGGTTGGGTTCAAGTGCTTAAGGACTTGGGTAGACTATTGATCATGGAGTTGGGCTCAATTGGCTTGCCCATATATTCATCTAACCCACTTGGATTTGGGCTTTAGTGGATTGGGCCAGCCCAAGGCTTGGATCCGACCCATTTCATATTCAGCCCCTTCACCACTCTATTTATTAAGTTGGATGGTATTGTTAGTTTTGATTTTTTCAGATCTGGAAAGTTGGTAAAAAAATTATTTTTTGATTTTTTGACTTAATATTTATTTATACTGTCACATCATAATCAAATGACCAAAATATCCCCACCCATTTTAGAAAATAACTACTTTCACCCATATGACTTATTTAAACAACATGGAAGGTATAACTGCAATTTCACAGGTAACTTTTAACTACCTTCTCAAATGGTTTGATGGCCAAAAAAAGCCCCCAAGCTGCAAAACGCACCTTTTTTTTCTTTTGTTCTCAAATGACACCATATTACTATCTCGTTTTCATCACTTGAATTATTATTATTGTTATTTTGTGTAAAGCATTTATAAAAATGAAAAACATGATTCATTTTAAAAATAAATTGTATATTTCGCAAAAATAAATGTGATAAAATTATGTATCTATGTATATTTGATCGACTTAATTTTTTTGTAGATGATTTACACAAATTGACTTAAAAAATAAATAATTTGAATGATCAAAATGAGACTCTTGATAGGCTCCATAGCGATGTCCAATCCAATGACTGTACTACAGACAAGTCATTCTCATGCTACACTTGCCGCATTTCTATTCTCACTTCTCAACCCAATATTGATGTAATAAGTCTCACCATTCATATATATTTACAATACAGTATTGATAATTAAACTGCAACATTATATAATAAAAGTAAATGGTGATTATAATAGTATTTTGTTGACCAAACTGGCCTCTGAACGGCTATAAAAATGTCCAAAGGCCCTCAAAGATGATCATCAACTACTAATTTGGCTAGCAAAGCTTGTTTTAACAGTACTCAACAATGGCAAGTAGCTCCACAAGAGTTGTTATGGTGAGCCTTATGATCATCTTCGCCATGGTGTCATTTCCATTGATGTTAGAATCAGAAGCTGCTCGAATCCCTCATCGTGGTAATCCTCTTTTTTTTTTGCTTACTTTCATGCACTTTAATTTGTTCTCGTTGTGTTTGAATTTGGCAATTACACGGAGGGAGAGAGAGAGGGAGAGAGAGAGAGAGAGAATTTCAAAATTCTCTAAAATCCTTTCAAAATTAAAACACTACTCCACGCTTTGTTCCAATAGAAAATATTTTCTATAAAAACTAATGTATTAGTGATTGTGATAACGGTGGCGGTGGAGTTTAGATTTCTTAAGTTGAAGATCTCTCAACTTTACAGGTAAAGTTAGCGTATTATAAAATTAATTTGTACTCATTTTAACGATATGAAACGCTTATCTCGTATGACAAACTAAGAAAAGCATGCATACATGAAAGGAAAAAAAAAGAAGAGGTTGTTTAGACAAAAATAATCAAATAATAAAATTACATATATATTATAATAAATGGAAGGTTTATTCTTAAAAACATATATGCAGTATAGATAAAAATAAATTGATAGTATGACAATCGATGTTGGATGAATTTGAATTTTTGCACCAATAATTTTTTTTTTATATTTATTATATATGATGAACTATTTAAATCATTAAAATAGTTTATTTTTAATTTGAAAAATATTTTCCATATACATTTTATAATTAAAAAATTCATTTTTCAATCGGGTTTCAGATTTTTTAATTTGTGTGTTTGGTTTTTTCGTGATGCAGAACTTGCAGGGCCAATATGCCCAGCATGTGTATGTTGTGAACCTCCACCGCCAAACTCATGTTGTCCTTGCTGTTCTACTCCTGTTCCGACTTCTGGAAACGAAACCCCATAGAATACAAGAGAAAGAGAGAGAGAAAGGGAAAAGGTATATGAAACTAAGTAAAATGTAAATTTATTTTATTCACATTTTACTTACTTTTTTTCATTTCTTTTTTCAAATTTTTCATCAAATATCTCAACCAAACACAGCATTAATGAGTCAATTTCATTGGAAATGCTTTCCCGACTCATTGTGGTGGTGCAGTAGCGGTAGTACCATTGATAATGCTTTAAATATTTTCCATATACGTTTTATAATTAAAAAATACTTTCTACCTAAATAAATTCATTTTTCAATCGGGTTTCAGATTTTTTAATTTGTGTGTTTGGTTTTTTCGTGATGCAGAACTTGCAGGGCCAATATGCCCAGCATGTGTATGTTGTGAACCTCCACCGCCAAACTCATGTTGTCCTTGTTGTTCTAATCCTATTCAGACTTCTGGAAACGAAAACCCATAGAATACAAGAAGAAGAAACACCCCAATTCTCAAATTTCAGGCATTTCTCCACAAAAATAAATAATAAATAAAAATAAATATGGATTGTTTGTTGTAAAAACAATGCCACTCTATTGCCTGAAATTTTGTAATAAATAATTAAATTCCACTGAAACATTGGAACTCTTGGGAGAAGAAATTGTAATAGTTTGTTTTGATTTTTTTTTTTATTTAAATTTTTATGTATCCCTGAAATGTCTGATATATTATAATGAAATGGTGCAGTTTACATGGAGATCCTAGTATGCAATAACTTGTCACAATATTGTTTAAAATGTCACTGGTTTGATGATGTACAAAAGGGGAAAAGAAAAAAAAAAAAAGCAATGCATATAGACTTTGTTATATAATATATAAGAGTGTCTCCAATAGACTATTTAAATGGGACATGTTAGTTATTATAACTATCATTATCATATTTTGGTCACTCTAGTTATTACAATAATTAGTTTAACAAAAAATTTCAAGATTAGCTACATTTGAAGAGACTTGGAAGACCCTTTAAACAGTCTGTGTGTATAAATAGATAAAATAAAGAATAGTATTAGAGTATATAGATAAAAAAAAATGAATCACCTTTTTATATTTTAGTTAGTAAAAAACAAATAGTATAATTAAAGTTTCTCTAAGATATCATTGCAATGAAATAATAAATTTTGGCTTGCATCAGTAGCAACGGTGGTACTACATGTACTAATTAGTGTACACACTAGTGTACCAACTAGTGTTATAATGTTATTATTGACCACATTTATTATACCAGCTACAAATATTTAAAACCATACAAATAATATCACATTATCTATTAATACACTAGTGTATATAGTAATTAATACATATAGCATTATTCTACCAGCAATGGTCACCGCTAATTAATTTTAAATTTTGGCTTGCATCAGTTGGTTTGGTTCCCCAAATACTGGACGACCAATTCCCACATACCTCATGCCATATAAATACATCTCGAGTCCCGTTAATCATTAATAATCAAATAATATCACAAAAAAAATTTACAATCTCAATACATATTTTACTTATTTTTATATATTTTCAAGTTGCATAGTCTAAGATAAGATCCAACATTAACAATTCAGTCAAAGCCAAAATTCAACGTTGATGTGTGATCAGAAGGAAAAGGATATTTATGAGGTCGGAAAAAGTTTCAAACATATCCTTAATTAGATTCCATTAATACCCAACCATGAAATTCAACCTTTTTAATTTAAATAAGAGCAACTCCAACATTAATGGAATAAATAAAAAAATTAAATATATATATATATATTTTTTGCCTTGTGACCTTGCACTAATTGGGACTAACTCGTTGATGGCGATTTAGGTAAAGATTCAGTGGTGTTTTGAAAAGTTAATAAAAAGTTAATTTTTTGACTTTTTTAGTTTATTTTGTCTTTTTATAAATAAAAAATGTGAGAAATGATGTAATCCAAAATGAGTAAAAAGCTAAAAAAGCTGGCTTAGTTGCCAAAGCACCCCTCAATGTGAATTCAACTTTCGATTCATTAGTAAGATTTAGGCTGAACATCTCGAGTTTAAATTTATTAAAATTGAAAATCTCAACTTTATAGGCGAAGTTTACACGTATTGTGGGATCAATCTATACCCATCGCAATTATTTAAACCGCTTATCTTATATGATATGCTGAAAAAACAAATAACATGAATATACAAAATTAAGTTAATCAGACATAAATAATTATATAATCAAATTACATATATATTATAATAAATAAATGATATATTCTTAAAAATATGTATGTTATACAGATAAAAATAATTTGATGATATGACAATCGATGTTGAACCAATTTAATGTTTTACATGTAAGATGAACAATTTAAATCATATCAATAAAAGATTTAAGGGCTTGATTCCATCTTGCCCACTTCCAATTCTTTTACTTTATACACCTGTACTTTATATTCAATGTCACCTTACCTCATAACTTTTTAATTATTGCAATCAACGCTTTAAATTTTGAGTCAAATTATGGTTGGGTCTAGTCTTATAAAGCAGTTTCGAAAACCAACTTTAGGACTAAAGTAAATTTACTAAAGTATAGGGATGCCAAGATCGGAAGTAGAGAGATTGAAGTGAGATGTTGTTAAAAGTGTATAGATGTTAAATGTAATTAATACTATTATGTAGTTGTTCTCATTTAGACGTTGTTGCAACTTAACTTGGAATCTGGGGATTGACTAGAACAATTAATAGGTCAAGGAAGAAAGAGAGATTTGATGTAAAGTATAGGGCGGCAAACTATAGTCTTGGAGCTTGGTTCTGGCATCTCGGGGAGTTCTGGCACATGGTCAGCAAGCTAAAGGTATTGCGAACTCATTCCATTTTTTGGAGGATTCGTTCCCTGTTCGTGTGGCTGAGAAGCCTCAAGCTCCGCCCCTTCCAGTGACCTTTCGGAATGGGGGATCCCTATTGGCAAAGGCGGTCTGTACCTCCTTTAAATAGATAGAGCCCCCGTGCTCCTAATGTAGAGCTACAACTACTGCTACCGTGGAATCTGCCATCACATGAGTACCAAGCTTTAAGTTGATGTATTAGGTGAACTATTGAAAAAAATGTCAAAAACTAAAAGAAAGTCCAAATAAGCTGCCAGACGCATTGACTCGAGTGAATTCTAACTAATAATCACCAATATCTTTTCCTTGATGATATAATTAAAAGAAATTTAAAGAAAAAAAAAAAAAAAAAAACCAAATTAAATTCAACCCACAATACTTGTATAAATATGCAAAAAGTAAAGATGATTTGATCAACCAACTATTCAGAAATCTAAAAGATTGTTTAGTTATAATCATCCAATAATGAAAAATAACGCTCCAAGGTCTATTCTGGTGACACTCATCATCTTTGCGATCCTTTTATGTTGTCTGTTACTATGTGATGCAGCTCGATTCACTCATCATCGAGGTATAAATTTTGATTTTCATCACCACCAATATGCATATATTCCAATTGCATATGTTTCATTCAGACATTCATGAACAGTTTTTTATTTTTGTTTTTTGTGTTTTTGTTGCTGCAGAACTACTTCAGGGACCTCTTTGTGCTAATTGTGTATGCTGCACTACTCTTCCGCAGCCGTCATGCTGCCGTTGTGACTGTGCTGTTCCCTAAAAAAAAACCAGAAAATGCATAGCCATTAGGCAAAGCTACTTCTTTCTTTCTTCTTCTTCTTCTTCTTTTTCTTTTTTTTTTTTTTTTTTTTTTTTTTCCAATCAAAATTTTAAAAAATGGTTGCAACCGTTATGTAATTAAGATTTTAAAAAGCAATTGCAACATTTATGTAATGTTGTTACGTAAAGGTTGTGGTAGTTATCACCATCCGTTAAGGGCGCTATAGCAGTGTGATAGAAATTCACATATGGAATGGCCGTTTCGGTGTTATGTAACGGCCGTAGCGGTACTGTAACGGCCATAACGGTCCGTTACATACCGTTAATTACATCATTTTATAATATTCTGAGTAGCTTCTTTTCTAAAAAAATAAATAAATCTAATAATAAAAGTTTAAAAAAAAAAAAAAAAACAAATACTGAAGTGATCTAAGCCCAAAGAAAAAATCTTATGTGAATTTATTTTCTTTATAATGTTTTTAAAATTTTTATTTTAAGAAAAAATCTTATATGAAATTATTTTCTTTATAATGCTTTTAAAATTTTTATTTCATTAAATTAGCATGTAAAATAAAAAATATATAAACATTGATTATATTTATTTTTATAAGCATTTATTTAATATTTAATTATAAATATTTTCCATTTTGTTACTATAATGTGTTGTCTAAAGGATGTTTTTAAAAAACTCAAAAATAATTTTTGTTTATGGAACAATTTTTACTTTTTATAATCATTTCATTTAATACTTAATTGTAAATAATTTTATTTAGTTAGCTGTAAAATGTTGTCTAAAAAAATGCCTCAAAAATAATTTTTGTTTTGAATAATGCTTGGGACCCCTTTTTGGGGGTCACCCCCTCACCCCCCTTTGCCACGTGGCAGGGGGTGATTGGTGGAGCAGGAAAAAAAAGAAAAAGAAAAAGAAAATGTAACCAATAAGAGAGAGAGGGGGTCAAAGGGAGTGGGGGGAAAAGGGGAGATGAATCATTACTCTAAAATGATATACCTACAATTTTTTTATTTACTAGTATCCACACAAAATCTTCATGCATATATAATTACTAAAATTGTTTATTAAAATATACTTGCATAGAAAAAGATACGAAAAATAATCATTATAAGAACTCAAAAAGATTATAAATAAATGGTAAAATCCGGTTTTAAAAAAAATCAAAAAAACATATTATATATCCAAATTGAAGAGAAAGTCAATTCATAAATAATATGAAATTCCATGGAAATCAAACCCACAATCGAATAGAACGCCCATAGAAATTCACCGACAATGAAAGAGATTATTTGATCCAAATTATGGCACAAAAACTAGATTTTTTTTTTAAAAAATAAAAGTTAATCTCGTGTTTGAAAAAGAAAAAAAAAAAAAACCTACAAATCTTTACAAATACTAAGAAGCAATCAAAATTATTTCAGAAATAGTAAATTAAGCAAAGCCCTCAAATAAATTTTTTTTAAAAAAAATCAATGAAATCAATAATTATAATTAGGGGACAAGAATTAGATTTAGGGCACAAAGAGGGGACCCCAATGACAGTGATTCAACGCCGGAGCAATCACAGCCGTTCGCTAAGCGATCCAAAATTGACTCTCCAATTAGTTTGGGCCTTTTGTTTGGTAATGACTTGAGGTTTGGGCTATTAATATGGAAAACAATATATAAATTCACTTCTTACACCCATGTTAACGCTTTATTAAAATTAAAGGAACTGACCTAAAGGTTCAAGCCCAATATATTACGTTTTATTTAGATCCAAAACAAATTTAATACTCCATTAAGTCCTCAAATTATCAATCAAACGAAAATACTCTCACATATCATCCAATTTACAAGCGCACAACCTTCACCCACGATCATCTCACACCAACCTGATCAGTACACTGTCACATCTCCACCGTTCGCCTCTGCATTCTCAGTCCTCCATCTCTCCACCGTTCGACTTCACCACCTCTGAAACCCTATCCTAACTACAAAATGAAGTCGTTCATCTTCTTCAATCGTCGACTCTCACCAACATAACACGAAACCATTCATCTTCTCCAATCGACGACTCTCAACAACACGAAAAACCATCACGACTCTGAAGAAATTTCATAGTTTCTGACTTCTGATTCACAAAAATGGAGAAAAAAAGTAACATCTCTCTTCACCTATTATTTTTCATTCAAATTTGTACATTATTCTTTGATATTTTGTATATAGCATAGCATTTCAATAACACTTTCATAAAAATAAAAAATAAAACCTTGTAAAACACTTTTTACATACTTCAAAATGTATAAACCCTATTTTATATATAGTCCCCTATTTTAAAACATTTTTATCCCCTGTTTTTACACATTTAACTCCTTGTTCTTATTTTTGTTCTTGTTGTTGTTGCTTCTTCTTATTATTAAATATTGGCTTTTCTTGTTTGTATTATTGCTACATTTTGTTGAATACTTAATCTTCTTGTTGTTATTCTTGTTGTTTACAAAATACAATGGGTTGTTCTTATTGTTGCTAGTGTTTATAAAACTGAAACATCAGACAGTTTCATCACTCTGCAAGTAACATATCTAAATTTATTCAAACTGCAAATGAAACTGCAAAATTACACAATTTAATTACTATTCAAAACAAATAGGTAACTTATTATAAAATGCAAATAAAACTATCAAATTATACAGTTTTGTAACTATTAACAACAAATAGATATAACTTAATATAAAACTGCATATAAAACTGTAAAATTATACAGTTTTCTCACTATATTACTCATGCCCTGCTGTTGCTTTCATTTTTTCAAAAATAGTTGTTGGAAGATATTGGAAGAAACAAACCAATATGCCCAAAAATCTAATCAGGGATTTAAGTGTCTCCCTTTTTTACAACCCTTCACCTGTATCCACTGAAATGCCACCAACATCTCCCCCTCCACAAAAAACCCAACCACTACAACTAAAAACAACCAAAAAAATCCACAAAACAACCACACTACCTACAAGAAAAAAACTCAAGAACTACACCACAGACCACACCCACACAACAAACACCAACCACACCTCCAACCACAAAAAAAAACCAAACAAAAGAAAGCCAACAAAAAAACAAGAAACTCCTCCAACCAAAAAAAGAAAGCTCCAAGAAAGCCAATCAACTCCCGAAACACAAAACAAGGCATCGAAAGGGAAAAAATGAGCACTCCCTGCAAAGAGAACCCAACAGTTTAATTATCATTCCAACATCGAAACGGTAATCAAACTGTTAAAGGGGGTCAAATTCACAACAGCCCAACAAGCAGAGGTGTAAAAAATCCATTTTTGGGCTATTATAAAAGCTCTCTTCTCAACACAACTGAAGACCTCTTGGTGTAGATGCTACAATTCCATTGTAGCAGAAATGACAACACTCTACAACCAAAAAAAAAAAAAGGGAGCATTTATACTTGGCAAAAAGGAAATGAAACTCAAAAACAGCAATGTGAGGCTCATTTTTGGTATCGACTGTGGAGACGATAGCATCATCACCAAATCTTATGTAATACCAAAGCATTTTGAGCTCACATTTTACAAACGAAGATGCAAATCAGTAAAGAGATTGGATGCCAAGTCATTGACCAAATGTTTCAAAAAAAAAAAAAAAAGAAACAAAATCAACCAATGACCGTCAAGATCTTGTAAGGGTCATCACCCTTTACTTGTGCCGGAAATTTCTCATGCCTACAACAAGCCATACACTCAGTTGGAGTTTTCTCAACTATGTTGACAATCTCAACAATATTAAGAAGTACAATTGGGTTGAGGCAATAAAAGACACACTGATGAATTCAATGGCAAATGCAAACAACAACCCAAGACATGTCACTGGATGTGTCATGTTTCTCTTGGTAAACACACTACTCAACTACTTCATACAAAAATATCAAGCATCCAACTATTTCAAACTATCGAACATATTTCAATTTTTTTTACAGTACTAGTACTGTGAGCACATTAAACTCCTCCAAGCATCCAACAAAGAAGGCTTCCCAAAGTTTATGAAGTGGAACCTTGGAAAATGTACTCCAAGTGGAAACACATCATCCTTACTGACTTTGAAAAGGTATTCAAACTCTTCTATACTCTCAAAGCACAAATCTATTTAATACTCCTTTCACAGTCATTATAGTAACAATCATGTTATCAAACTGTAAAAGTATACAGTTTCAAAGCAGACACCTATTTAACACTCCTATCATTCATGTTATCTATTCAACAATCCTTTCACATTCATTACACTAACAATCATGTTATGAAACTGTGAAATTTTGCAGTTTCAAAGCACAAATCTATGACAGTAACAATAATGTTATGAAACTGTAAACTTTTGCAGTTTCAAAGAAAAAATCTATTTAACACTTTTTTAACATTGATCACACTAACATTATGTTATGAAACTGTAAAAGTTTGCAGTTTCAAACAACATATTTTCAACACTTAACTCATAGTACAAATCATGTTATGAAACTGACCAATTTTACAGTATTACTGATATATGTCACATTGTTCCAATGCAGGTTGACCAAAGTGCTTTAACCCCAACTGAACAAGAAATATAGTTATTGCATATTGTGAGGGGAATTTGCACTAAGCAGGCAAGCCGTGCTAAGTCATGACTTGAGATGTCGATTGGGTCGTGCAACCGGGCTGGTTCAATTGAGTGTGGTCTTGTCGAGGTCTTTGATTGAGGCTGAGCTGACCAAGCTATGCCTAGCTCGGTGGGAATTGCCAGGTCCAATTGGAGTGCAAGAGGAGAAACCCGCCAATGGTATGCGTTAATACCGTTTGGCAGTTTGGCCATTGTTGTTTGGCGATATTGACGCGAACACATGTAAGGAATAGAGAGGGCAGTACAGCCACCTGTCCAGGGAAGGACAGCAGAGGTAGTACGCGCACAATCCCTGGGGCTGCATGGCCAGCCTAGAAAAATGAGGAATGAGGAACGTTGGAGGTATGCTATAAAAACCACTCTCTTTCTCCCTCTAGATAGTGCTCTTCTTCTTCCTCAAGTGACCTAACTTGATCGTCGGAGGGGCTTTCCGGCACCACCCCCGCCGGGCAGATCACCGCCTCTTTGTTTGCAGGCAAGGCGACGTTGCACGAAGCTTGAGTCCAAGGAAGTACGGAAAACAAAGGATATTTATCCCCCGTATAATTGGCGCCGTCTGTGGGAAGACTTAAGACAAACCTTGCTCTTCAAGCTTTTTCGACCGTTGCATGGCTAACAACGACGAAACTCCACTGTCCGTCATCGATGGTGTCACGCCAGAATCTGTTCGACGGAGAGAAGGACCCCCTGCTATTCCAACCATGGCGGGCCTGGAGACATCTTCGAGAGGTGCGCGAGACAAACGTGCAAGGAGTATTGATCGCTCGAAGAGTCCAGAGGGCCGTCAACGGCGAGGGGAGTCGTATGTACAGCGCCTGGAGCATAAACTCAAAGACCAGGATGCTCTCATTCGCAAGATGGCAGCTGAAATGGAGATGCTAAAATGCCAGATCAAGGGGAAGGGTGTTGCTGGAGAGGGCAACCTCAGTAAGCGCACCCCATCTCCTCATTCTGGCAGTCGCCGACAAGAAAGGATGCACTCTCTCTCTATCACCAAAAGTTATAGGGTCGGGGACTCGGACTCATAGGTGGCAAGTCTCACACTCGCGACAGCACCTACCGTCCGTCACGACCATCGCCGATGTCGCGATACTCTTTTTCTGCCTGTTCCGGAGACTTAAGGGATATGTTAGAGGAGAGGGTTCGCCGAAGGGAGACTCAGAGATTGCCGGCATTACAGAGGCTAAGCTCCCGAACCCGTTGTAGTGAGGAAGTGGCAATGCCAACACCCAAAGTGGTGGCCCCAGTGCTTGTGGACGAAGAGCTAGCGAGACTTATGGCTACGCCGTTGTCCCCAGAAATTGAGAGTATGCCACTCCCTGTCGGATTCCACCAGCCTAAGTTCACCTTGTACGACGGCAAGACGGATCCGTACATGCACGTAAGTCATTACCGGCAAGTAATGGCTGGACACCGGTGCAACGACGCCTTGATGTGCCTCATATTCCCAGCAAGCTTAGGGGAGCTGGGCCTAAAATGGTTCGAAAAACTTCCGGAGGGAAGTATCGAGGGATGGCAGCAACTAGCAAAAGCCTTCGTCACCAGATTCAAAGCCAACACTCGAACACCAAAGGAGGTCGACCATCTCCTGGGCGTCAAGATGGAGTCTGGAGGTTCTTTGAAGGCATACGATGCGAAGTACTGGGAAACTTACAATGAGATCCTCGACTGCCCCACTAATCTGGCGATTACCCGATACAAGCGTGGTCTCCCAGTCAGACATCGACTGAGAGACTCGCTCACAATGAATCAACTGTCGACCATGGACTTGCTCATGCAACGCATTAATGAGCACATCCAAGTCGAAGACGATGCAGCCACAGCTACCGTGACGGCAAGTCCGGTAGAAGAGAACAAGAGAGTAGTGCGAAAGGTTCACGCGGTCGAACAAGATGATGGCCATGTAAACCACCATGGAAGAGATATAGGGAGTTCAGTTTTTGGAAGACATCTGTAAGAAAACCGCGGAAAAGGGGCATAAAAATCGCAGTTTGTAAATGGCCGATCCATTTCTAGAACATCAAGCTCTGCCAATCTAAAGTTTTGTTCTTGGTTCTGTTTCTGTAACCCTTTTGGCCATTGGCGCAATGAAACAAGTAAACTATTTTCTTGAGAATTGTTGTATTTTTTCCTCGTCAAGCGGATTTAGTGCGGTCCTAGGGGCAACTAACGATCATTTTGATGGAAAGATCAAAATTCCTTGCCGGACGAATTTTGCTCAGCAAGAGGTTCGTTGATGATTTTATCAACTTTGAAATTCCTTGTCGGATGGATTTTACTCGGCAAGAGGTTTGTTGATGGTTTTAATCAATTTTAGAGTTCCTTGCCGAGCTGATCTTGCTCGCCAAGAAGCAAGTCGTCGAGCGGACCTTGCTTGCCGACCTTGGTGTTCCTTGCCGAGCTGATCTTGCTCGCCAAGAAGCAAGTCGCCGAACGGACCTTGCTTGTCGACCTTAGAGTTCCTTGCCGAGCTGATCTTGCTCGCCAAGAAGTAAGTCGCCGAGCGGACCTTGCTCACCGACCTGGGAGTTCCTTGCCGAGCTGATCTTGCTCGCCAAGAAGCAAGTCGCCAAGCAGACCTCGCTCGCCGACCTTAGAGTTCCTTGCCGAGCTGATCTTGCTCGCCAAGAAACAAGTCGCCGAGATGACCTTACTCGCCCACCTTGGAGTTCCTTGTCGAGCTGATCTTGCTCGCCAAGAAGCAAGTCGCCGAGCGGACCTAGCTCGCCGACCTTGGAGTTCCTTGCTAAGCTGATCTTGCTCGCCAAGAAGCAAGTCGCCGAGCGGACCTTGCTCGCGACCTTGGAAGTTCCTTACCGAGCTGATTTTGCTCGCCAAGATAGAAGTTGCTGAATTGATTTTACTCACCAAGAGGCAAGTTGCCGAGCTGATTTTGCTCGCCAAGAAGCCTTGCCGAATTGATTTTGCTTGCCAAAATGTAAGTTACCGAGTTGACTTTGCTCACCAACGTTGAAATTCCACGCCGAGCTAAGTTGATTTTGCTTGCCAAGAAGTTTCCAAACCGATTTTGCTCACCAACTTTCGGCGAAAAACTAATGATTTGTTTAGTCAAAGAGAATTCTAACCGAAGAGTGAACATGGTCTAGGGGCATCCCATCTAGTCTGGGTCAGTGCTTTGCTTGTGTAAGTTTAAAACAGGAACCTAGACTGAGGGGAAAGCAGTAAGGTTGATCTCAATGACTTGATCTTGCCAAAAAGATCTTTGCTCAACAAGAGGATATTTGATAGATTTTATCGACTTTGGAATTATCCACCGAGTGGACGTTGCTCGACCAAATGAGTTGATGACTTGCTCAGCTCAAAGAGTTGGTGAACGGATGTTGCTCGGCCAAATGAGTTGATGAATTGTTCAACTTTAACTTTCCTGGCCGAGGTGACCTTACCCGGCAAGCCAAATTGATGATTTGTTTAACTCGGAGCTCCGCCGAGCAGGATGTCACTCGACCGAACGAGTTGATGAATTGTTCAACTCTAACTTTCGTAGGCAAGGTGACCTTACTCGGCAGGCCGAATCGATGATTTGTTCAACCCGAAGCTCCGCTAAGCAGATATTGCTCGGCCGAACGAGTTGATGAGTTGTTCGACTCAGAGCTTGGCCGAGCGGATGTTGCCCGACCAAACGAGTTAATGATTTGTTCAACTCGGACCTCCGCCGAGCAGATGTTGCTCGGCCGAACGAGTTGATATGTTCTCCGAAAGCTTTTGGCCGAGGTGATTTAGCTCGGCCAAAGAAGTTGATGTTTTGTTCAACTTTGGAGGCTTTTAACCGAGATGATTTAGATCGGCCATAAAAGTTGGTGGTTTGTCTAAGTGAATCCCTCGCCTAGAGCAGACTTAGCTCAGTAAGAAAGGGAGTTGGTGATATGTCTAACTAGGTGTATTCCTTGCCTAGAGCAAGATGAATGTCACATAGGATTGTAAATTTCTCACGAAAATCAACAATCGCTCCTTATGAGATCACTCTAGAGCGGAATTTGCTCATACAACTCGGTTAAAAATTTGCTGAGGAAACAGACCGGCCACTCGGTTGAAGAACGCCAGCAGATAATAATTTTGAGGTGTCTGGCCAAATCCTAGTTCAACCTCTAGAGTGAAAAAGCAAAGTGTGTCTTAGTGTGATTATGTCAAGTTTTGACCCGAATGAAATTAGCCTAGTTGTAGGACAAGCAAAAAGCTTATTGATGGTAGCTCGATTATGAGCCAAGGGGCAATGTTTCTAGCTCGGTCAAAGAGCTAAATACCCGTTTTTGCTCGGTAATAGAGCCATAGAAGGGTTATTCAGTCCCACAACCAAACATGCACGATCAAGCTCAGTGGGTGGCATGCATAGCCGAGCATGATTCATGACGTGTAAAACCAAAACATCGGCACGGCCAACCAACAAATTTTATAATTTGCTGAGCACTGTAAGCAAGCCGGGCCAGAAGATTGATTTTTAATTAATTTACATGCAAAGTCGGTGACAGATTGAGCATACACATGCATGGTCGAAAGAACAAACAAGGCAGCAAATCAAATATGCATGCCATAATCATGAAGAGGGAACAAGGCATGGCCCACCAAGGAAACAAAGAATTGGTGTCAATTGAATGCCTGAGATGGAGGGTTGAGCTAAGGCATGTGGGTGGGCCGGTATAAAAAATAAACATAGTGAAGAAAAGCCGAAGTAGCTCGTGGAAACAAAGGGTGATAGGCTGCTTGGAGGACCGAGCTTCACGGGAGGTAGCAGTACTGAATTTCCAACCCAAGTCAAAAAAAAAATATATATATATATATATACAAAGCTTCATGGTGGAAAGCACAGAAATTATACCTCAGTGGAAAGCACAGAAATTATATCTCAACTCTGTGCATAGTTCTTGGCTTGGTCTCAAAATTGAAGAATTATGAATTAATGCAAAATTTCAGCTTGGTAGTGGGTATTTTTTAATTCAGTTTATTGAAAACAAAGAAGGTTGCTCGGTCACCAGAATTTTATATCAAAGTGTTGGATTGTTTCAAAGTTTTATGGTGGGGCCCTCCAAGCACAAACATATTAGTTAATATGTTTGTCATTGAATTAGTGCACAAGCTAGGTTTTCAGAGCTAGATTTTCAAATGGGACCCGCCGAGCATTTTCATTACAAAATTGGTTTGGCTTTGGAAAAGTCAAGACCTGGGCCCCACCTTGAGTTCCTTCATGGTCATGCCCTGCATATTCATTTGTTTTGATTACTTTTCCCGTGGGTTGAATATTGTTAGCAATTCCTCAATTGTCTGATCAACTATTACTTTTTGATTGGCCCCATTGCTCGGCTTGTTGTCAGTTCGGTGTTCAGGACTGTTGGTTCGGTTTGAGATAGCTTTGTTCTAAGCTTTTGCTCAGTTGAAGTTGCAGAAATTATTGCTCGGTTGTCAAAGCTTGCAAGTGCCGATGTCTTGCTCGGTTAATTATCCCTGCATTAGTTGGTCTTCCACTGCCCAAGTATGATGGTTGAAAGGGGCATTTGAATGTCATAACCGAGCTATCTCAATGTTGAACACTAAACCGAACTAAAGTTCAGTAGTCCCAATTGTGTTACAACATAAGGGATTAGAAGCTAACAGTTGGACAAAGGGAACCAACAGGCAAAGAGTCTAGCCTGGCCTAGTATTGTAATTCCGGTCACGCGTGTGCGGACGGAATTAAGGGGCAATTGTGAAGGGAATTTGCACTAAGCAGGCAAGCCATGCTAAGTCATGACTTGAGATGTCGATTGGGTCGTGCAACCGGGCTGGTTCAGTTAAGTGTGGTCTTGCCTGAGGTCTTGGATTGAGGCTGAGTTGACCGAGCTATGCCTAGCTCGGTGGGAATTGCCAGGTCCAATTGGAGTCCAAGAGGAGAAACCCGCCAATGGTGTGCGCCAATACCGTTTGGCAGTTTGGCCATTGTTGTTTGGCGGTATTGACGCGAACACGTGTAAGGAATAGAAAGGGCAGTACAGCCATCTGTCCAGGGAAGGACAGCAGAGGTAGTGCGCGTACAATCCCTGGGGCTACATGGCCAGCCTAGAAAAAGGAGGAATGAGGAACGTTGGAGGTATGCTATAAAAACCACTCTCTTTCTCTCTCTAGACAGTGCTCTTCTTCTTCCTCAAGTGACCTAACTTGATCGTCGGAGGGGCTTTCCGGCACCACCCCCGCCGGGCAGATCACCGCCTCTTTGTTTGCAGGCAAGGTGACGTTGCATGAAGCTTGAGTCCAAGGAAGTACGGAAAGCAAAGGATATTTATCCCCCGTACACATATCAATCAAGGCACATCAACAGACTCTCCAACAAAGAAACATGGCCACAGAAAGGACAATAAGCGAAAAAAACAAACAAAAGTAACAAAAAAAAAAAAGAAACTTCTAGACAGTGATGAGGATGACTTTCTCGAAGAAGAACACCAATCAGAATCAGAACAAGAACAACAATAAAAAAGAAAGAAAAGAAAACAAGAACCACAAAAGCAACAAATTGAAAAAGCAGAAAGTGATGAACAAAAAGAAAAGAGTGATGAAAAAACAAGAGACTGATGAAGATAAAGAAGGTAATGAACAAGAAGACATTGATGAAGAAGAAGAGAAAAAAAAACAAACAAACCAACAAGAAGAAGTCAATGAATAAGAACTAACAGACCAACAAGAACAACAACATGAAGAAAAAGAACAAGCAAACCAACAAGAAGAAAAAAGGACAGAACAATAAGAAGAATTCTAAGAGAAATCTAACACATTTCATGCACAAAGTAAACTCTTGTCTAATACTGAACCAAACTACAAAATTTAATTAAACTACCAAAACAAGATCTAACATTTTTATGAGTGATGACCAAGCACAAACATCAACCAAAGAGGACGACAAGGACAAACTCATAACATCCATGAGAGCACAAATGCAAGAAATTGAACAAAAATTCATGGTTGAATTGCGTAGAAAGGAAGACCAATTGAAGGAAATGTCCGCCAAAACAACTGGAAGTCCCCAACAAAGATCAATAGTCAAGAGAATCAAACAAAAGTCAAGAAAATAAGCACATAAGCCAGATTTTGAATACCAACCAATGACAAAAGCCAAAGAAGATACAAGGAATGAAGCAAGAACTGTTGCTGATGTACCCAAACCAACAGAGGGTACTGATGAAGAAAAAGAGAGGAGAATGAAAAGACAAAAAAAGAAATCAAAACAGAGAAAAAACATGTTGCTGAACCCGAGCCAAAAGATGGTGCTGATGAAGCAAAAGACCAGGGGAAAGAAAAGACGAAAGAAGATATCAGCTAAAAGAAGAAGCCATTGCTGAACCCAAGCCAAAAGAGGATGCCAATCAAGGGAAGACACAAGTTCAAGTAGCGACTGATTTGGAAAGTGATGATGATTTCAATGAAGAATCAATCCACAACAAGCCACTCGCCCTTTCATTCTGCAAAACAAACAAGGCTTGGCATAGCTTATCCAAAAAAGACTAAGACCAAATTCAACTCAACAACAACACACAATTAACTGCTTGTGTCTGGTCTGGCAGCAAAATTGAAAATTGCATATACTTTTCAGATATATGTAGATTGTCCAACAGAGAAGCCTTATATGAAAATGTAGGTCCCTAACTACACAATTTTACAGTTTTTGTTCATATTCAATAACCTATTCCACAAACCTAACACATTCTCATATGTAACATGTTTCCGGTCATTGATGTCTTCGCAGAAATGAAATTGGTATTCCAACCATTAATTGAAGAATTTGAGAAACATGATCTAACGTTTGCAAGAAATCCATACGCAAGAAGATCTTACGTTTTCTCAACACTCATCAATGTAAGCAAAACTATTAACATACCTTTTAATATTATTCAAACTACAAAATTTTATACTTTCTTAACATGTCTTACTACATACTTTTATAACATATTTCAAACATATATAAACTATAGACCCTACTACAAAACCAAGATCAGGCACTGAGAGAAAAAATGATAGACAGCCATTTTTCAGAAACAATGAAAAATAGATATATCCATTTCCCAATCAACCACAACAACCATTGGACGATTGTGGTCTTTGACAATGCTGATGGGATATGATAGAGGCACTATGACTCTTTGAGGCTAGCAAAAGGATGTCACAACAAGCACTTTGAAATTGCAAAGCAAATTGTAAGTTAAATAAAATTTCCTACTTAGTTCCATTCTTTTGAAAACATCTCAGCGCATCACTATAACTAACAAAAACACCCACTAACTATTTTGTAGCAACAACATCAGCTGAGATAGAATAAAGCATTATTCAGCAATCAAGGAAACATGTTATCATCTCAAGAGTGTGAGATAGTAATTGCATCAATTAAGGAATGCCCACTACAAACCCCACACTCGTAAGATACAAACTCAATAACTAATGTTTTAATATGGTAAATTTTGCAGTTTTACCTAACTAATTAACTTCATCTAAAACTTTGCAAGAATGATTGTGTAATCGTCGTCTGCAATGTTATCAATCAATATATCAACTGGCAATCTGTGCAGAAATCACTTCGACCAACTAAGTGGGTCAAATTTTGAGCAGAATTCATCAATCAATTCCTCAATGATAAGAACTGATCTTAGAACCTCGAGCACTACCAAATGTTGATAAAACATATCAAACCATAGAAATAATGAACAAACTTCTTTACAATACAAATACTTATGTGAATATATTTTTGTACCTTTTTTTTTTTTTTTTTACATGTGACAAGTACTTTTTATGCTTTTGATAATTGATCTTCTTGTGGTTACCATGGTGATAATGATTGTTGTCATTGATGTTGTTATTGCTCTTCTTGTTGTTATTATTTTTGTTGTTATTCTTCATGCGGTTATTATTCTTGTTTGTGTTCTTGTGCTTATTATTGTCGTCACGTTTGTGATTGCATATAAATTCATACAAGAAAGGTTGTTTCTAATAATTTTTAAAACTGTAAAATTATGCAGTTTCATCAAGTTGTTTCTAATAATTCTTAAAACTGCAAAATTATGTAGTTTCATCAGGTTGTTTCTTATAACTCTTAAAACTAAAACATTATGCAGTTTCATCACTCAAACAAAAATTTTGCTACATAATTATGCAGTTTCATTATCGCGAGTGCCTTCCACGCATTATAATATGTATTTCCTACATAATTTTTGAAACGGCAAAATTATCCAATTTCATAACTCAAACAAATAAATGAACTACATTTCAAAATTATAAATAAAACTGCAAAATTATACAGTTTTGTCAATACGAAATATTAAATAAATATATCGTGTAGTAAAACTGTAAAATTATACAGTTTCAATAAGAAATTTTCAACAACCTTCTCAACATTCCACAAAAATAAAACCAACTAACTCCACATAAAAAAAAATGTTACAAAAACGACTTCAATAACTAAAGAACACATCGAACAAGAAAAAAGAATGCAACCAACTTTATTAATTACTTCCATAATACCAACTATCACATTTTATTGTCATAATTCCTTAACTTCAAATACAAATCCAAAATAATAGACTATGACCTCAAATAGCAACCTTACACGTCTTCTTATTGTGATTCTCATATTTCAAGCACCTTTTACACTTGATTTGCTTCACATTCTCACCCCTTGAAGGCATCCTCTTCTTCTTGTTCTGCCTGGGCTACTTTTTCGTTATAAGAGGTTTGATAATTGAACTACTGGCACCATCAAAGTCAAATCTCTCACTTGAAGGCGCTAGCTAAATAGATTCCTTGTACGACTCTCTAAAACAATCCACACAAAAAAAAAAAAAAAAGATCAATGAAATCATATACATCTTTACCACTACTACGCAAAGCATGCACAGCATGACAATAAGGAAAATCATTCAATTGCCATTCATGGCAAGAACAAGTCCGTCTACCAATATCAACATAAAATGAAATAGAAGAATGAACCTCAAGCACAGTATCACTAGCAACAATCACATCCCAAGACTTAGCTAACTTCAAAGAGTCCACCAACTTCTCTTCCATAATTGGACACAGTTTAGCAGTCCATCTTTTAGATTCAGCTCTTCTATTAGATAATTGAGTCATGATTTGAACTCTAATCATATCAACCATACAAGTAATAGGCAACTCACGGGCCCCACCAATCCAATTATTGTAAGACTCGGCAGCATTAGATGACATCTCACCATATCGTTTCCCTCTAAAAAATGGATTCACCCACTTATCATTTTGCAAACCATCCAACATACTATTAACTCTACCATTCCGAGCAATACGCCTCAATTTCTCTATTTAATATTGGAAAGAAGCAACAGTTGGCGCATAAGCACATTTAACTAATATTTTCATCAAAGTCAGCTTATAATTAGTACGAAGTCCCACCAATTTGTTAATCAAATTTCTCTTCCAATTTGTTAATCAAATTTCTCTTCAAATTTGTTTGAGCAATACGCATGATGTGCATCGGGAAAAACCACTGAAAGAACATCTAGCAATCTATGTTGATAGTCAAACACAAAGGTCAATCCACATCCAATTATCTTGATTTTCAACGTCAACAATCACAAAAGCCAAAGGAAACAGGCCTGAAAACAAAATAACATGAAACTGCAAAAATTAGCAGACTCATAATACAATAATAAAAACCAAAATCCGCCAACTACCAAAACACACTAACAAACCAAAACTATACTAACTGCAAATAAATACATACCTTGATTACCATCCTTTGATGTTGATGCAAGCAAATGCCCCTTGTAATACCCCTTCAAGAATGTACCATCAACAAACAACAACGGACGACAAAATTAAAAGCCATACAAACATCCATGAAATGCCACATATAACCTCCGAAAACACCCACTACTTTTATCCACATCTAATTCAAACACACTTTCGAGATTCGTTCTCATACCCGTCTCAAGGTACTATCGAAGTTGATCAAAAGAAGATGCGAAATCACCAAACAACCCACCTCTTGCCTTATCAACTCCTAACCATGCAACTCGATAAGAAACATCCGTACCACATTGCTTCTTCAACTTTTTTTTAACTTCAATAGGATGAGTTAACGGATTATCGCTAATATCATTATGTACAATATCGGACACAAGTCTAGAACCAACCATTTTGCTACAAGATCTACGAGCAACAACCCAACAAGTATGCACATTATCCAACTTCATAATTAAAAAAATATCAGAATTCATTAACACCCTTCCATACACAAACCATTTACAACTCGTAAACAACTTTATCATACATTCAGCAGTTACTCTTGTTGTATTGTTCTTTAAATAATTCACTGCAGAACCACACTCAACTGTATACTTACCCAATGCAATGCAGAACACCGGCACTCCACCTTCAAATTCTTGACTAACACTGTGTATAATCCCCTTCCAACTAGCAGACAATAAAACTCTCTCTGGTTCTGGATAAAAACTAGGCAACAAATCACCAAAATCTTCACAATCGTTGACCAAAGAACTCTCACAAATTACAGAATCAATCCAAGAAAAATTATTATCAACCTTTACAATTCTCCTATCACCCACAACAACATCAACAACATGAAAACCACTACAACCTACCATTGACATCATATTCCCCAAATCATCATCACATTCAACAATACAATTAGAATATCCAAGAATAAAGAAAAACAAACAAAAGTTACCAACATTCAACTCCTTGAACTTCGCAGGTATTTTCTCAATAATTTCATGATAACTACATCACTCACTAACCTTAATAGCAGCACAAGACTTACTGTATTTGCACATTAACATAAAACACTCCATTATATTACAAAATCACAAACCAACAAACAATTGTTCACAGATTCCAAACTGTAAAATTATACAGTTATAACATATTAGTATCAACACTTCACAATTCACAATTCTAAACTGAAAAAATTATACAGTTAGAACATATCAGTATCAAAACTTTAGAATTCGCAATTCCAAACTACAACTTCAAAACACATTACACTATACAACAAACAAAATCAAAACCATTACACTATATCACATACAAAAATCACAAAATAAGTATCAAACAAACAAAGTTTATCACAAAACAAAGAACTATAACAACATTGCTAAACGCAAACCAGAGATCACGCAAATTTGCTTATCTATATATATATACATATGTATGTATGTATCGACAGATAGAGACAGAGTAAGACACACACACACATACACACACACACACACACAGAGTGTACGCAGAGATCGCCTATACACAGAGATTCAGATCGCACAACGAGATTGACCTCACAACACAACGAGATCAACATTACGGAGAGAGATCAAGATCGCAGACAACCTCGCATAGGCGACATCACAATCTAATATTTGATTTTTCACGTATATATCTATCTCAAATCAAAGGGTAATACAGTCATTTAAAAAATAAGAAAATAAAAAACAACACCTCCGGGTACAAAACTTAAAAAACTATGGACCTGTTAGTCTATTAAAAATATAGTGGGATTAGAAGGGAAATAGATCCCCTGCATAGGACTACATAGTAATTTTCCCTTAATATTAAAACTATTTGGGGCCCAATATTTGTTAAAATTCGGGTGCCAAGGCTGTGGCCAAGTCGAGGCCGGGCTGATTTTATGTTTTTTTTTTTTTTTTGGACATTACATAATTACAAAAAAATTAATAAAAAATAATGATAAAATTCTATTTTTTTCTGAAGAATATGTGAATATCATAAGTTAGCAACCGTTATATAATTAGAAAAATATATATATATCATAATAAAAAGTATGTGGCAACATAATAAAATCTTTGAAGAAGTATATATCAATAACATTTATGAAGAAAAAGATTCATAATGTGTTGTCCCCCTTTGAAAATAAATTTTGGCTTCTTATGATAGTTTGTTTAAGATAAAATTGTAATAAAAATTTGACTAATGGTGTGAATTGGAGAAAAAAAAAGGTATGTGTAATTAATTTTCATTAGAGTTTGGCTTCTATCAAATTGTCTTCTTAAGTTGAGAGAGTGTTTAGGCTTGATAGGCCCAATTTGAAACTAATGTGATCATTTAAACCGTTCACTTTTTTAAACTCATTGATTAAAATATTTATGCAAAAAATTAAAATTATTGAACATTGGTAATTAAGTGTTTTGAATGATATGTTTTTAAAATGTGAACGACAAATATAATTTTAAGAATGACTATTCATTTTTTGTAATCCGATCATCTTGAATTTTTTTATGTTAATATTCTATTCAACGAATCTTAAAAAGTGAACGGCTCAAATTATCGAAACAGAACCTATGATAAACTCCACAAACTCATATTCTCTTATATTAATATATAAATATGAGAGAAACCTAAAATAACCCCATAGGTTTCGCTCATGTTGGCTTTTTGGCTTTCGAAGGTTATTTTTGTAATTGTGAGCGTGCCAGCAAGGATCAATCAGTTCTTACAAAATATTAATTGCCAACCAATTATTAGACGATTGTGTTTTAGTTCTTTCAGCCTCAATGAAGAGGACTTTTACTAGTGGCTTTACTTAGGAGAATTAACTGACAATGATTAAATGAAGAACAATTGCAGCATTTCATTAAGAAAAATGAAAAATTTACAATGATCCAATTCAGCCTCGTAAAGGTTTACAGTAACAATCTACTTGAAACTACTCCTATGAACGAAGTGCAGTACAGGAATTTTAAAGTACAGCAATGTAAAGAACAGGAAATGTAAAAACTGGAAAAGAAATAAAGTTGATAAAATTGGTTTTCTGAATCTGAGTCTGGGCCTTTTTCTAGGGTCTTCTCTGCTATTTATACTTCTCAAGGATAACTATCAAACTGCACTTCTAACCATCGAAACGCTCCTCCATGATCACTGATCATATTGCCTTATAGTTAGCTCCACTATGCCAATACCTGCAATTAGGTTTTCCTCCTGATTTTGAATTTAAATGTGAGTAACCGTTGAAGCCACGTCATCTTAAATCCTTTGCCAATCCAGTGTTGTGCAAATCCATTATAACCAATGCTGACTGCCACGTGTGTGATTATGATTGAAGACTTGAATAATCTTCCCGTATTGCCCTTATTCTGCTACGCGTTGAATTATAATTAGCTCATATAAAATATGTAGCCAACATTACCCTCCGCACTAATATACCCAATACTTGGTGATATTACTAGATCAAGGTCTTTTATCCACGTCTTAAAATGTGCATGGGCTTTGCATTCTTCCAGAAATGCAACTATCATTTATCATTTGCATTAAATTCTCTTTTAATCCTTTGAACATCCCCACTATCTTAGTATTCGAACAAACTGATACATCTTTTATGGCCAAATCAATTCTCTACTCTATTGATCGATTATACGAAGAGTCATTTGATGACGTTGTTCTTCCTCGAAAGAACCTTCATGCATTGATTAACCACCTTTACCCACCTCTCTATATTCAAGTCATGAAAACTTTTGCAAACTATCAACCTTTGGATTATGCACCCACTACTCATAATTCTTTAACCCAAAATTTTGCAAAAATGGACATTGGAAGCTCTTCTTCTAATCCACAATCTTCTACATGGGATGAGGCTGTGGCTTTTTCTTCCTCTGGGGCTTCTGGTTGGAGAAGCTGGTCAGAACCTGAGGCATGTGAGTTAAAAGAGCGAGTTAATCATCACTTTGTCGAGTTCACTGATCCTCTAGAATTCCCTTCTGATGCTTGAAGTTCAGTGGTTTATCCTTACGTGCCCATCGACTGCCGACGCAGTTTAGAGGATAATCTGCTTGTAGCATAGTACACATCCACCGTGCCTACAAAGACAGTACAAGCTACCCAACGCCCAAAAGAGGCACAAGGGTATAACCCATCGTTCTTAGCCCAGAAGGCGAGGCTTTGCTCTTCTAACTGGCTTGATTGCGTTAATGCCCCTCAGTTTCCTCCTTCTTTCGAAATGGAAACTTCTATACCTCCTCCTCCACAAAATTCCCGTTGGATAGAGAGACTGAGGCTTACCCTCTCTGCAGACAAGGTTTTTCCCCCTTATAAGCCTCCACATCCCCCTACTCCAACTCAGCGAAAGCAAGCCCAACTTCTGCTTGCAGCCTTTTCTCACTTGTCTTTCAATGTTCTTAAAGGCGATGTTCCTCTCAAGAACCTTCGATGGGCTTGTGATGTTATGACTCGGGATCACGTCCTCAACCCCATCGCCCAAGCAGAACTCCAAATATTTTTGGACCAACTCCCATTGTTTCTTCATTGGCACCGGACTTCTGTGGCCACCACCCAATCTTTGAACCAACTTTCATCCCTTCGAGTTCATACCCAGTACGAAGCAGAGAACCTCATCGAAGAATATGATGACTTCAAGAATAAAGACTCTGCGTACTGGGATGACTTGGATATGGATGAGCTGGAACATGGGTTAAAAGAAACAGCGTTTGAAATAAAGGCTGAAGAACTCTTTTCTCAAGTAAGAGCACATCAACTTCAGCAGCCAAGCCTGGAGAAAATAGAAGATAGAATAAAAAAGGAACAGAAATTTATTGACCATAGTTGGACTAAATTCCATGATCTTGTTATTTATTCTATTCCTTACTTTTATGAACTCGAATTTGTACCCAAAGAGGGCCTTTTGATGTAATTGCTTTTGTTTCAATACAGCTAAGACTTTTATCTTTGTTTGGCATGGTTTAATTTTATCTCTGTTTGTCTTTACAAGCAAATTTAGGGCTTCAAACTCAATAATCTCATCCTTTGAATCTAGATTCAATCATCTCAAATAAAACAATGAAAAATCAACATGAACTTTTCCAATTCATGGAATACAGTTGACAACTTTTGCTAGTTTTCATTTAGAATCAGTGCTTCAAATTTAACCATCTTGCCCTTTAAAGCTTGTTTTAATCATATCCAACATATGCTCATATGGTTAGTACGATCAATCAGTTTTAAATTGACCATTTTTGCTTCGAACAACAGTCCATACTTTCAAAAATATGGAAGCCCCTTTCAAAGGCTGCACTGTTTTAATTTGAAAAAAGCAATCTCTTCTGTATAAAACCAACTATTGGTTTTGATACTTCGAACAACAATTTCCATCCTTAAGGGATCTCAAGTTTTGCTTCGAAGGATTTATTCTCACCAAGAAACCATAAAACAGGTTCTTAATCCTTTTAAAATAAACAAATATCTAAACAATCTTTCTCCGTGAGGCATGGAATGTGTTTCGAAGTAAGCTTTCGACATTTGAAGCCGTTTGTCTTTTCATTTTGGCGCCAAAAATTAGCTTCGAAGCCAAATATTTTATTTCGAAGCTGACATTAGTATTTGAGATGTATTTCCCTCCAGAAATTATCAATATTGAGGGAAACTCTTTGCATCCGTACTTTTAGTACTTCTTTATGAATTCCACGATATATTTTCCAGACACAAAGGTTTTAGAACCCTTTTTATTTCGTGTTCTGAATTCACTCGTTTGCTCAACACACAAACCCTTCCCCTCTATTAACCTTCTCTTCCTTGCTGCTTGCCACCAATGGATTCTTCTTCTCTGAAAGTGCCAACTGACGAACGTATAAGCCTAACCATGGCTTTGAAACGATGTATTGAGGAAGAGATCACCAAATTTACAGCTGATGGGTCAAGTGCCATAAATGGACGCCTCCTTGTTCCTCACCATAGCGACAAACAAGAATATGTCCTAGGTCTCATCTTTCGAGAAGCTCCCGTTCAACTTCTAGCTTTATACCCTCGTTTGGAGGACCACTTTCTTCTCTATGAATGGCGGTTTAACTGGGGAAATTGGAGAATGAACCGACCTCACCGTTGCTGGCCGACATTAAGGGCTGAATGGGAGGAGTGGTATGACAGAGTTGTGCCTACAAGAGAATGTGACCTACAAGAGCTCTGTATTCTCGACGCCCTCCGTCTTTCCAGGTTTATCATTCCTGAAGACCCTTTTTTATTCCTGCCGCTCTTTGCTTTTAGAACATGGCTTTTAATTTTTTTCAGTTTCGGTGAGGCATGATGGCCCCCACCATTCTTGATATCTGTCATCTTTTAGGGCTTTCACCATTTGGTACTCTTTTTACACCCAGCTACCCGGACCTTTCTGTTAATTTTTCCCTTCCACCCTTAAATTCCTCCTTCAGTGATTTTGTAAAAGCTGAAAATAAAAGGGAAGACCCTGTGAGAGATCGAGAACTCTTTTCCTTTATTTAATACTGGTTGTGCAAATTTCTCTTTTGTACATCATCTCAGCGGATCATGCCTAAGTTCGCCCCACTTGTGAAGGCCCTTGTTTCGAAGAAACAAATAGCCTTGGCCCCTTACCTTTTAGGCCATGTCTATAGAGCCTGCTCCCAATTTTATGAAAGACCTCTCGACATCAATCAGGGAGGCCCTCTCTAGGTGCTTCAACTTTGGCTCTTTGCATACTTACTGACCTGCATCCTAAGTGCTTGAAGTTTTTAGTTCAAGACCCTAGTACTTACGGAGAAAAGTATGCTAGAGTTGCTCTTTATCATGCTTCCTTTGCCTACTACCTCACCTTTTTTCATCAACTTCCTATTTCCCCAGCTGCCACCTTCTTTTGCCCCTTTGATGCCAACAAAGGACTAACTTGGCTGCAAACATTCTTGGCTGATAAAAAATGTTCCATCCCACCACACAAAGATATGTGGGCTTCTATTTTGTTACCGGGGGAATTGTGCATTGGTACTTTAAACCCTCGAGCCTACAAATGCATATCTGAGGTATATTGCCCTTCTCAGTCTCTCGAATGTCCATCGCATAGCCAGAGATCTAAAAGTACCCAAATCCAAACTAGAGGAGGCAACATTTAAGCTGTTGAAAGACTTGAGTGAATTCAAATTTACACCCTTCATCCCCTCTAGTTTAGCTTTAAAAAGATTTCAAAATTGGTGGACAGCCAATATGGAAATGCATCTAGCTATACATCCTCATGATTTACTGATAGGACTAGGTGTGCCTTCTAAGGCTAAACCAACAGGAGTTGAGAACATTCCCTCTCTTTCCACAGCTGCCAAGACTGTTCCTGCAGCCTCACCCCCTTCTGCTAGAGTCACCAGGGCTGCATCGAAAAAAGGTATGTATTTTCAGGTTTCTTTTCTTTTAGACTCTTTTGTTTGTTTCCTTTACATTTATACCTCTTGGTGAAGGGTCTCCATAAGAAGAATCTCCTAAAAGAGTTGAAGCTCTAGCTACTCTCATGGACAAACATCAGCAGAAAAAGAAAAGGAAACTAATACTCACTCCTGAAGAGTCTGAATCTCAGATTGAAGAGAGAGAGATTGAGAAAGAGCAAGAAATATCATTACAGAGAAAGAAGATGACTGTCTCTCCTTCTGATTTGGTCAAAGACCCCACTCATGTGGTAACTGCCAAAGCAGTAGAGGAGGAACATTCCACTGTCTCTCCTTCTGATTTGGTTGAAGACCCCACTCATGAGGCAGCTGCCAAAGCAGTAGAGGAGGAACATTCTAAAGAAATAATTATTTTTCAAAGAGCTGAGACAAGGCGGCAGCAGCAACTATTAAGAGATGAAGCTGCTGCTGCTGATGCAATCCAAAGGGAAACTGTGAGAAGGCAGCACATTGCTAAGCATTATTCCCTTGGTAGCTCTCTCATCATTGCTACCACTTCTGAAACAATTAACTTCTTTCATGCCTCTATTCTTTTATTATCTTGTCAAATTCTTGGTATTAAGACTTGACATTGTTTTGTATTTCTTCTTTTGTAGCAACAACTACTTTGCATATTCTTCCAATAAGGACTCCATCAGTTTCAGTCGAAGTTGAACAACCTCAAGATGTGGAGCCCATTCAAATAATTCAGCCACTTCCTAGCCCTATATTTTCCATACCCTTCTTGAGGCCAAGTATTCCAACTCCTCTTTCTTCTGGCTTAACTCCATACCTCCTCATTTGTCTTTCGATTTTACTCAATTTGATTCTCTTTCGAGTTTTACTTCTCCTCCCCCTCCTAAGGAAATTCCATCTATTACTTCATCTTTGATGGTAGTTGATTCCTATAGAGAAAGTACTCGTGGCTCTCCAATCCATCACCCATTATCTTTTCCTAGCTCCAGTCCTTCTTCTCTTGACCAACTGGTAGCCAAAACTATAGAGTCTGCTCAGGATACTCCACCTACTTCTCATATTCCTATGCAGTCATTTCTTCCTTCTACCAGGGCACCATCCATGTCAATGGATGAGGTGGATATCTTTGAGGCTAGACTTGCTAGTCTTTTTGACATACCTTTCACCTCTCCAATGACTAGCAATGAGACTGAGCCATTAGTTCTAGCTGATTCTTTGCTAGAAATTTTTGAGAGCTCTTCCACCAGTGGTAAGACTTCCTTGCCTTCGATAGACTTTGACAGCTGTTTGGAGCTGCAAACAACCTTTTCGAGGATTCCTTTTGAAGTCTTACAAAGACCTACAATCAAAAATGGCTTTCTGCAGTGCTGCAAGATTATTGAACAATCTGGCATGACTGTTTCAAGTCGTTTATCTCACGCAGCAGCCACCATAGATTTTTACATCAATATCTGTCATGCTGCTAAGGCTGTAGAGGAGAAGTTGTTGAGAGATCAGAGTTTTGTTTCTAAAGTTCATGCTGAAGTGTTAGAACTGAAAGAACAACATTCCTCTGTCTCCGAATTTCAAGCTCAACTGTTGGAAAAGAAAGCTCAACTTGAGGAAGAATTATCAGCAGTTAACCAAGCTTTGAATCGGACTACTACCAAGCTGCAAATCATTAATCAAGAGCTAGCTGATCGAAAGCAAGAAATGACTACAGCCATTCAATTGTTTCCATCCCTCAAGAATAGAGCATCTATTGTAAAAGAACAATTTAAACACTGTACTGACTTTTGGGGCAATCTATGGCTACATGTATTTGACTCTTTATGAAATAAATTCTTATTTATCATTGAAGTGTTCTCATGTTCTTTTATTTAGCACTTATTCTATTCCTTGTGTTTCCCACACGGTTGAATAATAAGGTTTCAAATATCTGCCATTAATCTTTTTGGGATGTACATATCCATTCAAATTTCTTAAATGGTATGCTCCAAAAGGCAGAACTCTATGAACTTTATATGGTCCTTCCCAGTTAGGTGACCATTTGCCAAACTTATGGCTTTTAATCCCTATTGGGAGTATTGTCTTCCATACCAGATCACCTTCATCAAAGCCAATGTGTTTAACTTTTTTATTATGATTTTTGGCTGCTTTCTTCTTTTGGAAAAGAATGTTATTTAATGTCAGAATTCTACCTTCATCTATACTTTCTAACTCCAAGCACATACTCTGATGGTATTGCTCAAGATCTAACTGATCCTGGCATCTCACCCTCAAGGACTTAACATTAATTTCCACGGGTAGCACTGCATCATGCCCATACACTAAGGCATATGGAGTGATTCCTGTACTTGATCTTGAAGAAGTCCTATAAGCCCACAATACATCCAACAGCAAGTTATGCCAATCCCTGGGATTATCTTCCACAACTTTCTGAATTCCTTTTTTCAAAAACTTATTAGATGATTCAGCTTGACCATTGGCTTATGCATAATAGGGTATAGAATTAACAAGACTAATCACAAACTCTACTATAAAAGACTTTACCATTTTCCCATCAAATACAGTCCCATTATGAACAGTTATAGTTTGTGGGATACCAAATCTATGGATCAAATATTTAATGAATCCAATGACTTCAGTCTGGTCTACAACCTTATATGGCTTAGCCTCGACCCATTTAGTGAAGTAATCTGTGGCCACTAAGATAAAACAATGATGCTTCGAAGAGGGTGGGTGTATTTTCCCTATCATATCCATAGCCCATCCTCTAAATGGCCAAGGCTTCATAATTGCATGCAGGTCAGTTATGGGCACGTGCCTTATTGTGCCATGATTTTCGCATGCCTGGTAACCTCTTGCATATTCTATGCAGTCTTTAAGGATAGTTGGCCAATAGTAGGAATGCCTTCGAAGCAGCCATCTCATCTTCACACCAGGCTGATGAGCACCACAGATGCCTTCACGAACCTCAACCATAGCTGTCAATGCTTCCTTTGGGCCTAAACATTCCAACAATAACCCATCTCCCCCCACCCTTTTGTAGAGAGCATTACCATACATTATATATTGCATAGATTGCAATTTAATTTTTCTGCTGGCTTTCGAAGATGGACCAGCCAGATACTGCATTATTGGATGCCTCCAATCTTACTCTTGTAATTCATTATGATTGACTTCCAGGACCACATTCCTTTTATTCAAGGGTGGTATTACTTTCTGATGTGTTATTTGGCTTATATCCCTTCAAGTATTATCCCTTCTCTTGAAATTTGAAACTTTCTGAGCCACATCATTAGCTTTTTTATTCAAGAATCTTGGGACACGAGTTACATTTGCTATCTGAAATTGAGAAAGCAGATATAACGCAACAACATAGTATGGCAACATGCTTATGCTTTGACATTTGAAATCACTTTCACCTGGTTAACTGCCAATTGAGAATCTCCAAATATGTCAACTGTATGAGCTTGTAATCCAATAAGTATTTCCAGTCCCATTATTAAGGCTTCATATTCAGCTTGATTATTGGAACAAGTACTTTCATCCACTCTGAAACCATGCATGGTTTTTACTCCTTGTGGTGACTTAATTACTACACCAATTCTAGTTAAACCATTGGCTTTTGATCCATCGAACCACATTTGCCATGGTTCAACACTAGCCATACCAAGTTCCATTATCTCTTAGCTTTCTATTTGACATGGATGGTCTACCAAAAAATTAGCTAAAACTTGTCATTTTATTACCTTTTGGGGAACATATTCTAGATGAAATTCTGATAATGCTAGTATCCATTTGCCAATTCTTCCCCTTAATATGGGTCTAGATAACATATATTTAACCAAATTTGTGGTTGCAATTACCAAGACAGTTGTAGGCAAAAGATAGTATCTTAATTTCATTGCAGTAAAATACAATGCAAGGCACAGCTTTTCTACAACTAAGTATTTACATTCACAAGAATTTAGAAACCTACTAAGGTAATAAACAGCTTGCTCCTTGCCTTCTTCATTGTCTTGGGCTAAGAAAGCTCCCAATGAATCCTCTGTTGCAGCTATTTACAACTTCAAGGGCTTATCACCCTTTGGTGGCATCAGCACTGGAGGGTTGGCCAAGTAGGCTTTGATTCTTTCGAAAGCAGTTTGATGAGCTGCTGTCCACACAAACTCCTCTTCATCTATTAGCTTGATGGAGGTCTGGCTTCAATGATGGCTTTGGCTTTATTCTGGTCAATCTGTATTCCTTTCTTGTGTACTACATAGCCCAAGAGGTTTCCAGATAATACGCCAAAAGCACACTTAAGAGGATTGAGTTTCAACTTAAACTTTCTCATTCTTGCAAAAGCTGTTTCTAAGTGAAACAAATGTTCCTCCATGGATTGGGATTTCACTACAATGTCATCAATATAACACTCTAAATACCCTCCAATCAGGTCATAAAAGATAGTGTTCATAGTCCTCTGATATGTAGGCCCATCATTCTTCAGGCCAAATGGCATTTTAACCCATTCGAAGGTGCCAATATTCCCAGGACATCTGAATGCTGTCTTATGGATATCTTCCTTTGCAATGCAGATTTGGTTATAACCAGAGTGCCCATCCATCATTGATAAAATTTGATGCCCTGCTGAACTATCTACCAACAAATCTACTATAGGCATAGGATACTCATCTTTTGGAGTTGCTAGATTCCAGTTTCTGAAATCGATACATACCCTCATTTTACCATTCTTCTTAACTACAGGCACAATATTAGATAGCCATTCAATGTACCTGACTGTCCTAATAAAGCCTGCCTTGAGGAGTCTAAAAATTTCCTCCTTAACTTTTTGAATCACTTCTGGACTCATTCTTCTTGGTTTTTGCTTGTATGGCTTGAAATTAGGCCTTATAGGGAGCCTGTGTTCTACTAATGACATATTCAATCCTGGTAGTTCATTATAAGACCATGCGAAACAATCTTTATATTTTTTCAAAACAACCAACAACTGGTCCCTGTCAAGAGCATTCAACCAAGCACTTATATAGGTGGGTTGTTGTATATAACCTTCCCCTAAATTTACTTCTTCCAAGGGGTCTTGTATCTGAGAACTTACTGATGCTCCTTCTTTGATTCCTTCTAACTTCGAAGAAATCTCCTTACTTTGTTCTGTTACCAGTTTCTTTGATTCAACATCTTTACCCTCCTCCTCATAGACAAAGTCTGTCCACAAGACTTTTTCCTCCTGTATCTCTTGGATTTTTGTTTCAATGTCCAAAGCATAATATTTATCTAAGGCCAAAAATTTGACCTGTTGTTGTTCCTTCTTACAGCCAATTATCATGGCTTCTTTCTCCTGCTCTTGCATTTTCTGGACTATTGATTTTACATCCAATACTGAGAACTTACTAAGAGCCAAAGACCTGGCTTCTTGAGTTTCATCTCTTTGCCTACAACCAAGCATCATTGTCATCCTTAACGACAAACTCTTCATCAGCACTCTCCCGGACTAAGTGCTTAAGATGTGCAAATTCTTCATCAGCCGTCACTTCGGCTGATCCATCAGGTTTTCTCAGTATACTGAGTGGTGCCACTCTTTCAGTATATAATTTGGCCTCTATGAAATCTGTACAAGCTATGACGGGTTGAGAATCTGCATTGATCTCCTCCGTCTCTCCATTGCACAAGGCCATCATGATTTTCTAATGTAAAGAATAAGGCACACATTTGTTGGTGTGAATCCAATCTCTTCCAAGTAAAGCATTATACTTAGCATTGTTGTCGATAACGAAGAATGCTGTCATGCAGTCCCTGGTTCCCACACTCAGATTGATGGGCAAAATACCTTGGGCCATCTGTTTGTCTCCAGCGAAACCAGCATTGGCTGTACTGGTTGGGATTAGTCTGGGGTTCTTCTTTCCTAGTTTCTTCAACGAAGATTTTGGAAGCAGGTTTACTGCTGCCCCGTTATCCACTAACACCCGATTCATCTGTATTCCATCGAAGAAGGACTTGATATACAAGGGTTTGACATGCTGTGTCATGGACGTCGTAAGATACTCAAAAGGGTATGAGAGGTTAATACTTACCTCTTCCTTACTCTCGTCTTCAATTTCCATTGGTGTGGCTACTTCGGATTCGTCTTGCACCATACTTACTTGTGAGTCTTCACTGGAAACTGGAATTGGGTCAATCTCCTAACCATGGTTTCATCTTCAGCTTGAAACTATTGTGGTAATATAAGCACCATATTTACTGACACCGGAGGAAACGAGCCAAATTAGACGATTGGTTGTACCTGCTTTCCCTCTTGGTCAATTTGTTCAATTACTTCAGAAGCGTCCTCCATACTTCATTCTAACACTTCTGTATTAGTAACTTCCTTCGAATGGTCTGTTTCTGTTGGTTTTTTGACCAAAAATGTATGTTCAGCCATGAAGGCTTCAAACATTTCTTCCTCAACCATCCCCATCCTTTGGCCTGGGACGACTTCATCTTCTATCTCACTATCACTTTCCATCAAAGCTTTTTCCAATCCTACCAAGCTGGATCTTTCCTTGCCCTTTAGTTTGGAATAAACTTTGGCCAACTGCTCCCTGCTACAACTCCCTTTGTCTGAAAGAGTCGATTTTAGATTATGGTCTAACTTTGAATCTTCTTCTCCTTCTGTCTGGTTCTTTAGCTAAACCAATGAAGAACTTTCTCCACCTTCTTTCAGATCCTTCTGGTACTGAGTGTACCTTCATTGGATCTTCCTTCTTTGGGACCTAGAAATCACTGGGACCATATTTGGTTCTTTTGTTTTCGGGTACTTAAGCAATACCCAATTATTTTGAGCCACCAAAGGAGGTTTAACCACCCTACCTTGGTTCCCAACAACATTTCTTTGGGTAGACATCTCCCTAGGTTTGTTCTGCATGACAAACCAATCTGGAACTCCATGTAGCCACGAACCTACTAACCCAGCTGTTGAACTATTTTTTTCTTCCTTTGAAGCCATCTTCGAAGCTAGCTATGAAGGTCACTGCTTGGCCCTGACTCCCTGTTTTGGGCCTAACTCAGGCCTTTGATGAAGGTGGCCACTTTCCGTCCTATGTAAGGCTGGTCTAGGAAGCCAATCTCTGGCTTTGATTCCATAAATTGAACCCTTCTCTGGCCTCTTTTCAGGATGACTGCTCTTCATTCTGTAATAATTAGGTGGTCTAGACTCATATAAAGGCCTCTTGCCTTTAGAATGCATTCTAGCGGCTGTTGGCTCAGCCATTAATGGATGCTACCTAATACTAGTTGGATATGGCCTTTTGCTATAAGCACTGGTTGGTTTAGGACGCCTCTGCACATCCTTGTAATATTGTTTCCCATCAATTGGAAGCCCTTTCAACCACTTGTAGCTCAGCCTGCATCTGGGACACATTCTTTGCATGACAGCTGCTTCTAAAGAATCGTCATCCAGTGCTTCTTCATCAGAGTCTTCTCTCTGGTCTGAGAAACCTTGTCCAATAGCTGGTAGATTTTCAGTATCTTTCTTGACAGTTGTCTGGCTAGCAACATGCATCTGCACATTGACTTCTTCCAATTCTTTCAAGGACAAGTTTTGGAAGTCTAGCGTGATAACATTGGCTGCCACCTCTCCAATTTCTGGGAATGGATTAGTATCAATCCTCATGGCCTTTTCTACTTTAGCTGGGAATTTTAAACTCCCCTTTCGAATTTGCTCTTGGATCTTGTCTCAAAAAATAATGCAGTTTTTAGTTGAGTAAGACCAAGAATTATGCCATTTACAATACACTTTTCCTTTAAGTTCCTCTGGAGACGGAATTTTGACTCATTTTGGTAACTTCAGGAAATTTGCAACAAGCAAACGATCAAAAATGTCATCTGCCTTTGTTAAATCGAAAGTGTATTTCCTATGAAGGTCTTTCTTTTTAAATTGCTGGTCAATTGTTGTGTCTTTATAAATTAATGCTTCACAGATCACAGGTTCTTTTCCCACAATCTCTGCCGCATCAATCTCATAATTAGGATCTCTATAATACGTCTTATACGATGCATTACTTCGATCTTGTTCTTCTTTTAGTAATGCTTCATACCTAGACACCTTATAGGTTAATTTCACTAAGCCTCTAAACTTAGTTGAGTCAAACTTCTTTCAAAGCCTAAACTCTAAACCATTTTGAGCCAATTTCACAAATCCAGTCAGGCTCTGGTAAGATGATCCTACATTTATTTCGTGCTCTTTTAAATCTGGCAATAAACTGAGTAACCTTCTCATCAGGCCTTTGACTTAATCGTGCCAAATCTACCATGGAAACCTCTGGCTTTGTCTGGAAGAATTGGGCATGAAATGCCTCTTCTATTTGTTACCAAGTTTGGATAGAGCCAGGTGTAAGGTTAATATACCATACAAATGCTCCCCCAGTTAGAGAATTTGGGAATAATCTTAACTTCATATAGTCATTATTGGTAAATTCATCGCACTAAGCCGCGAACCTAGCAATATGCTCAACCGTTGACTGATTTCCATTCCTATAAAAAGGGCAAAATCTGGTATCCTGAAACCTCTTGGGTATTCATGTACCCTATCTACCCATTCTGGGTACGGTTTCTTGTACACAGGAGTCTGAACCCCCCGAGCCATTAGTCCACACATCTCTCTAACAATATCAACAATTTGGTCCCTAGGGACCATATTTTGTGCCTGTTGAACTACTACTAGAGGAACAAACACAGGATTTGGTGGACAACCTTGTGTTTGGGGTCCTCTTGGTCCATATGGTGGTATATTTGGGACTAGTTGTCCCTGTGGTGCTAACTGCTGTTGAGGGTATGGATGACCTCTTTGAGCCTGTCCTGCAAAAGGACTTGTGAAAGGTGCTGGAACAGGTGTTGTGTCTCTTCCAGTTGTAGGAAAACTTTCCAACCCCCTGGGTATAAATTCGAATAAAGGATTAGTGAACCCCTTCGTACCAGGTATGGCTTTGAACATGGGATTTGGAACCATCCTTATACCATTATCTTGTGTTGGGCTAGATCCACTAACTTGCATGGCTTCACTGTTAAGTAATAAGGCATTTTGATTTGCCATAGGCCTCGAAAGAGGCTCATACCAAGACTGAGGTGGTGGTCTTTCCTGATTTTGGTTACTAGTTTGACCATTAGTATGCCCATTACTCTGCATAGTCTGTTTATCTCTAGCCAATCTTTGCTGAGGGACATTCGAATTTTCCTCTATATGCCTTGTGTTTGTTGGTTGGTGGGTATTCATTCGATCCAAAAAGGATGTTGCCCACCTTTCCATTGTGTTCATTAACTGCTGTCCCATGGTATCTACTAGGCTACCCCATGGATTCATTAGCTGAGTAGATGGAACAGTGAATGGTCCAATTCCTTGGCCTCATCCAATATTATGAATATGTGGTACTTGTTTCGAAGTGCTGGTCTGTTCGACCATGGGTTCTGATAAAATGGGTGTTTCCATAGGATGTGTTATCACATTATCCTCTGTATTAGGCATTTCTACCTCTCCTTCCACGCCTTCTTCCAAGCGTTCATTTTCTCCTTGTCTCCTACATCTAGCCATTTCAATTAGTCCCACTGGGCGTGCCAAAAATATATGTTGGCTTTTTGGCTTTCGAAGGTTATTTTTGTAATTGTGAACGTGCCAGCAAGGATCAATCAGTCCTTACAGAATATTAATTGCCAACCAATTATCAGACGATTATGTTTTAGTTCTTTCAGCTTCAATGAAGAAAACTTTTACTGGTAGTTTTACTTAGGAGAATTAACTGACAATGATTAAATGAAGAACAATTGCAGCATTTTATTAAGTAAAAATGAAAGATTTACAATGATCCAATTCAACCTCATAGAGGTTTACAGCAACAATCTACTTGAAACTATTCCTATAAACGAAGTGCAGTGCAGGAATTTTAAAGTACAACAATGTAAAGAACAAGAAATGTAAAAATTGGAAAAGAAATAAGGTTAATAAAGCTGGTTTTCTGGATCTAAGTCTAGGCCTTTTTCTGGGGTCTTCTCTGCTATTTATACTTCTCAAGGATAACCATCGAACTGCACTTCTAACCGTCGAAACGCTCCTCCATGATCGTTGATCATGTTGCCTTATAGTTAGCTTCACTATGCCAATACCTGCAGTTAGACTTCCCTCTTGATTTTGAATTTAAATGTGAGTAACCGTTGAAGCCACGTCATCTTAAATCCCTTTGCCAATCCAGTGTTACGCAAATCCAGTATAACCAATGTTGACTGCCACGTGTGTGATTATGATTGAAGACTTGAATAGTCTTTCCGTATTGCCCTTATTCTGCCACGCGCTGAATTATAATTGGCTCATACAGAATATATAGCCAACAACTCCATAATACTAATATATTGCCTATCAATTGATCGCTATATTTGCGAGAAGTTGTTGGTGCAAGTATGAACAACCCAAAAGTTTCAAAAATAGGAAATGCACCAGTGCACCTATCAAACACAGGTTTCAACGAATTATTCCAATTCAAGCAACCCAACCTTCACCCACAGGCATTCAAGCAGTTATATCACATAAGCACATAGCCTCATGGTAAGCATGCTATCATGGCAGTCACTCACACGCATGCAAGGATGCTAAAGCACAAACACTTACCGAGTACTCCGGGCCAAAGAAATAAGCTAATTAGAAAACATGCATGAATCCTAACTATGCTGAGATGCCTAATGCAACACATGCAAGAATGCAACTAAGATAAGCTCGACTATTCTAAGCTGGCATATGAGATCCTACAGGTAACATGTATTCAACTTGAATTGAAATACGATATAGTTAGTATAATGCGCCGAGCCCGGTGCATGCAAAACAGATGAATAGATGCGAACATACGAGCATAAGGATGCTAATTGAAATGTGCCCTAAAACTAACCATCATAAGTTGGTAAATAAAAGGGAGAAAGACGTAGGGTTGGAAGACATACATCACACACACGCACACTTATTACAACATTGCCCTATCTCGGAGGGTCCGAATGAATAATACACAACCAACTGGCTAATCTAAGCTAATTAAACTAATTATTACACAACCCAGATGAATAACAAATTATAACTAATTATTACACAACACTAGCAAATTAACAAATTTAACTAAGGAAGCAAATAAACTAGCATGCAAACTACATGAAATGGATTGCCTCAGCTCTGCCTTGAATGATAAAGGATGCATGCATGCCCGAGTCGCCTTGTCGAGAAATCCATCGCGATGCCCCGGCTTGCCTTTGTTTGCAATTGATTTCAAAAAGTTACACGAGGCTCCAGAGAGATGAAACTCCACCCAAGGAAGCTGTGGGGAAGGCTGCCGACCAGCTATGGGCAAAGGAGACCACCTGCCGACCACCCTTGGTGGTGAAGACCAGAAAAGGGCAATACGGAAAGACTATTACAAATATATTAATAGAGTAAGATAAATTACAAATATATCTCTTGAGATTTGTTTAAAATATGAATTGTCCCTTATAGTTTAGAAAATTACAAATACCTCCCTGTCAGAATTTTTTATTTAACAGAATTAATTGAAAAGTGAAATTTATAACTGTTCACCTATACAATAATAAAATTATCTGAATTATTAATTGAAATAAAATTTTAATATTATTAAAAACTATTAATTAACTTGATGATATATTAATAAAAGGCAGTGGCTTTGGTCCAGTCCAAGATCGGGCTGGACCGTGCTGTTGGGCCCGCGAGGGCCCACCACGGGTCCCGTTTTGATAATCCGAATGTTCAATGTGTAGAACTTGTCGAGTACTATATACTTGTAAAAAATCACGTTGATCAGATATCGATAGCTACGTGAACAAAACAGTTTTTTATCAACCGTTAATTTTTTCACCGTTTATTTTTTTATACAAAACTGATTTGATCACATAGCTATTGATATCCGATCAACGTGTTTTTTTACAGCCATATAGTACTCGACGAGTTCTACACATTCAACGGTTCAGATTATCAAAACGGGCCCAAAAAATGGATCCCATGGGCCGGACTGGACGAGTCCAGTCTTGATCTCAACTTAAGACAAGCTAGACTCTTAATAAAATGACCTATTTGTTATGAAATTAAAAACCGTAGGGAGCATAATGTAATTGTTAAAATCACAAAGAATAATTTATAATTTAAGTAAATCTCAGAAAGTGTATTTATAATTTACCTAATAGAACAAATAATGGCAACTAATCAAAATAATAATTTTTAGTCGTGATTAAAAGAGTTCTCTCTAGAAAGTTGGACAAAATATGCTTAGACAAGCACGATAAGACCAAAGAACTACAAAAACTATCTCAAGACGACCTTAAATCATATGTTGATTCATACTCTCTAAGGTCTTAATAAGCAAAAATTAGGAGAGAGTCTCCCATAGAGACTCCAATTCAGAGTCACTTGTTCACTAAACTCAGTGGAAGCTCACAAGGCTACCAACCGTAAAAGCCACTATGAACCGTCTTAACAAGTGAAAATTTCTATATAATTCTTTTTAAGTCGTATTTGGTTTATAAATTTTGAAAGGAATTTGAAAATGAAGAGAAAAAATATAAGTGAAATGTAGGTAAAATATAATTATATTTTATTCACATTTTGCTTATATTTTTTTCCTTTCTTTTTTCAAATCTCTATTTAAATCTATTATCCAAACACAACGATCATGAATTTAGAAAAGAAAAGAAAAAAAAAAAAGTTGATGAAATGTAGGTAAAATTTGGTTAGACTCATTCACATTTCATTTATCTTCTTTTTTTTTTTCTTTCTAAATTCTTATCCAAATTTATAATTCAAACACAATTTCAAATTTAGATTTTAGTTTCTGACAATATACGTTCGAATATATTTTAATTTTCCTCATGAAAGTATGGAACAGAATTGGGATGGCTCATGGCAACCACTGTTGTGCGGCTGATGGGTCTCATTTTGAGACCCATTTCGATAATTCAAACCATTCATCGTGAAGAATGTGATTGCAAAAAATCAAGTTGATCAGATATTAATAACTTTTTCATCGATTTGCATTTATATACAGTTTTATATTTCCAATTATTTGGATACAAAGCAATTCGATGAAAAGGCTATCGATATTCTATTAACTTGATTTTTATAGTTATATTCTACTTGATATATCATAAAAAAATAAACGATTCAAATTATCAAAATAAACCTTAAAATGAGGTCCATCAGCCACACAATAGTGGCTGCTATGCTGGTTTGACACCCTGAAATTTGTCCATGGTTCTGTCCACTTGTTTAACATGAATAAGAACAATAAAGTAAAATACAAGAGGGTTTTTTTTTATAGGTATAGCATTGCCCTATATATATAACTTCCATGCTTTTAAAACTATAAAATTAAAATTTTCAGTCGTTTTAAAAATGAAAAAACAAAACAAAATCTTCTTTCTTTCCCTCTACAATTTTTTTTATTATAAAATTTATCATTTCCACTTTCCATAGTCAATTTCTTTCTAATCAATGGCACCTTGTGTCTTCCCAAGATTAATTATGAGTTCTTTTTTAACATTTGCAGTCTTAGTCCTCATACTTTATTTTATTTATTTATTTTTGGTCAAGTCCTTCCTAAAACTGAATGACCAATTCCCCAATTTCCCACGTTAGCATGACCTCATGAATTTTGGCATAACTCACATATTGAAATCTTAGCAATAATATAAAAACAAAAAAAAAAGAAAAAAAAAGAAACAACAAATTAAAAGACAAAATATCAATTTATCTTATAATAGACTGAGTCTATGTATATAAAATTAAATCATAAAAAAAAATATATATATATATATGTACGGAGAGCAAATATTCCGACAAGCTCGTACTCCTTTCTTCCGAGCTCCGTCGATGTCCGATCACCTGCGAGCAAGTAACGGTGAGCTACCAGGCGGAGTGTGGCCGGAAAAACCCTCCGACGATCAAGTTAGCACACACCTTAGGATGGATAGAGAGAAGGGAGAGAGCGTTTTAGTGTAAGAATTCCTTACAGAGATGCTCGTGTCTCGCGTATGGGGGGCGCAGACATGCTTATATACCTTCTGAGCCCCATATCCACTCCCAGTCTTCTCTTGACACGTGGCTCTGCTATCCCATCTGTCAGCGTAAACCTTGCCGATCATCACCTAATCTCAACTGCCTGACTTCACAGCTGGAGCTCGGCAGCCGAGCTGTTCTACCACGGCCATGCCATGTTTCATACCCAAGCGCCTAACCGGATAAACACATGGAGGACCGGGCTAGGCGACATCTCGGCAGTGCCTAGCCCGGGTAACTCCTTTGGTCGACCTTTCTGCCGGTCAAACAGTCTCCTCGGTTGACCACGCCTTTCCGGGCGCCGGTCACTCAGCTTGTCTGGCTTCAGCCATCCCCTGATCAGGCAGCTCAGTCCAACCAGGCGCTATCTAGCCGAGCTCCATCTTGGGCTGGGGTGACTCACACTTGGCCCAAGTTCTTCCCGGCTCAAGTTCTGGCAGCCCACTTCTTGGCGGATGGCCAATCATCTCGGCCCCATGCACCGTTGGGCTCTCAATCTGCTCGGCCGTTACTTCGGCCCAACTCCTGATCATAAATCACCCTCTCAATTGCCCCTTAATTCCGTCCGCGAAAGCGTGACTGGGATTATTCTCTTCAACCGAGATAACACTTCTCCGGTCTCCAAGAGGCCAGAAGGCAACCGGACTGGTTAACAAACTGGCCGCAAACTTGCCCGGTTATCCGCCACGGATGACGCCCTCTTCTTCGGAAGTAGCTCGGTTGGCTCTTCGACTTTTTAACCCGTCGCTTCAGTACTAATATTGCCATAAATAGGGACACGTGGCGGGCTGCCATTGGTCATCGGGCAGCCAACCCGCCGTCCGTGCCAGAATTTTGAATTTTGGCGGCCTTTCGTTCTTACATATACAAGACACCCCTATTACGATCTCTTCCTACTGCTTCTCTTCTTCCTAACGACTCAGAGCTCAAGTGCCTTTTCTCTCCTCATACTCGACTGCCATTCTTCGTGCTTGGAAGAATAGCCCCAGCCCTTCACAGGTAAGATCTTCAATCCCTCTAGAGTAGCTATATTTTTTCATAATACACACATTAGGGCACAAAAACGTAGCTATTAGGGCATAGGCCATAGAATCCGTACTAAACCTCCCTCTGTTCTTGGTGTTCTTCTTCTTCCTGAAGAACATTGAAGAACTGGAGCGAACCGGGCTCCTGGTCTTCTTTTGATCCAAAAAACCAACCTGACCGAGCAAATAACATGTTTGTCTCAAACCCAGGCAAAAACCGAGATAATCAAAAGGACTTGGTCGCTCAACCGGGCTAACATCTGGTCTGCTTGGGCGACCGGGCTCCTTAGATAGAATAGATAACCGAGGTGGTTTGGCACCCTTAATGGCCGAGCTAAAATCCAGCTCCTTTTGCGCGACCGCGCTAACACTTAACACTTGCCATCCTTTTCCTGCAGAGTCCAAGGGGACCACTGTCATTCCTGAGGCTCTCAGGACCGAGCAGCATCCAATAACCAGTGCCAAACCCCTCAGCCAGGATACACTAAGCCGGCCACAAATGGGGAAATTCCGCTTCCTAGTGGATACTCCGGCCGCGCTAGCTGCTTTCAGAGAGGATTACGGCATTCCGGCCGATGTTCATCTTGAACTGGCTGAAGATGAGACCACACCCTGGGGAAGAGTTGACCAATGCCCCTTCACCGTGCTCTCAATTGTTGAAGGGGGCCACCGTTTCCCGCTCAACCCTCTTATAACCGAGTTCCTTCGCCGCACCGGGCTGGCACCCACCCAAGTGTCCACCAATACCTATAGAATAATCAACGGCGTTCACGAATTGAACAATCGGCTAGGCACCCACTTAGGTCTAGCCGAGATATTAAGGCAATACACAATGGGCCATACCGGGGACGGCCTAGCATATTACTTGAAGATAAGGCCGGGCAAGGAAAAAATTGTAACCGGCACCCCGGATAAAGATCTTCACGACTACGATTTTTTCTGGGTGTCGGGCAATTACGAAACAGCCGAGGTCCCGAGCCGGTTTATAAACAAGGGCTTCGGTTCTTCATGTAAGCCACTCAAACTTGCTCAGTTAGCCTAC
>NW_021028783.1:436019-633930 GCF_004153795.1 Camellia sinensis | reverse complement strand
GTCCCGCTCGAGCGTCAGACACAGACTCACGCTTGAGCGTGAAAAGAGCCGCTCGAGCGTCGATTGCACACTTCCAGAAGTTTTGCAGCCGGTAGTCCCCGCTCGAGTGCCAAAGTACCCGCTCGAGCGTAAAAATCACAACTGTAGAAGTTTTGCAGGGACACGAAAAACTGGGAGCGTGAATCTCCGCTCGAGCGCAAGAAGACCCGCTCGAGCGGACCTCCTAAAAACTGGGCAACAAGGAATTGAAACCAAAGTCTAACCAACCTGTAACAACTCTGCCCAATACATCCTAAAACTTAATCAAGCGGAATTAAAGGACGACAACAAGATAGATACAACTACCAACTTCACGGAACCGAGTCCGGAATACAACAAAACAGTAAAGGGATAACCGGGATCGCTATAGTCCACATCTCAATAATTTCTGGCATACTATATATCATGATTTCTATCACAAATGGGCTTCCCTGTGAAGTGAAGCTATTGTACATGTATGACAACAGTGAAAACTTGCCTATATGGTGACATTAAATGTCATGATGAACTCTAATTGTGTTACTAAGGTTGTAGGACTACAACATGATGGTAACAGGCCTGGTGTGCCATTAAAAGTAGCCATTACCTTATAGTCACAAATGGCATATATCATCATTGTTATTATTGTTTTGTTAAGAATGTTACATGCCTACTCATTATTGGACACTAAAGTTTTGTTATTGTACGAGTTTAAACCTTTTGACTTTCAAAAACTATACACTTCACTTCTTTGGCCAATGTAGTCACTATGCAAGCTCAACCATCAGGACCATCTGATATGCAGTGTAAGGATAAATTTCTAATTCAAAGCAACTGTTGTTGTCACGACCCAAACCTGCCCCCATAGGTTTAGCATCGTAACCGGCCAATAATCCTAGGATTACCAAAGGCCTCTGAGACAAATTAACATAATATTAGGAGCTAGTGGAAGCAAATAACAAATATACAACATCTATTGAGCTGTGCAAACTTATATGAGATATAAAATTTTTAACTTTATTTACGTACGTATACACATCATCATATATATACATATTCTAACTAGACAAAAAGGGACTTAGCCTTATTTACAAAATACACAAAGACTTGTCTAACTGAACAGGAAAACAAAACTTGAACCTAAAGCACTTAGCCATAACCACTAGATATGTCCGAAACCTCCATGGGAGGCACATGGGTTGGCTGTCAAAAACTGATTCCAGGCGCCTCTAAGCTTGGTCACGCCCTGATCATCTACATACATATATATAAATAGTGAGCTGGTGCCTAGTGAATAATAACAAAGTAAAGGGTTAATGAACAATGTTCACCACAAATTAGAAATCAGATTCTTATCAGAAACAGTGTCTTATGCATATTCAGATTTCAAATCAGAAACAGATTCATATACATATTCATGATCATTTCCATATTTAGATTTTACATATAATCGTGTGTGGTACATCCATTAGCGTTAACAAATCTGATGACCCATAAAGGGACCTGATGACCCATAGAGGGACGCATATCATATGATGCTAAGGATGCCACAAATAACTTTCAGAATCTTGGACAATCATTTATTCATTCAAAACATAGCGTAGCATTTCAAAAGACTAATCATTTCATGTCGTAATGTTCAGAAAATATTTAACATTGAACATAACTCTACAAAGTTATTACTCACAGTGTTTTGGTGCTTGATTCGTCCCTGTGCTTGACCCTACATAATTCATAACACTTTGGGTCATATTACAATTCATTCCGTTCTTTTACTTGTTTAACATTCTTAGGCTCCATTCATGTTCTTTAATTCATTTACAATCTTTAATGCATGCCTAAGAGTGCTTTGAAATGAAAGAAAACGGAAAACGAAGCATAAAACATCTTTCCAAAATTTCTGAAACAGGGCCCTCCGCTAGAGTGTAGCTACGGCCGCTCGTGCGGACCCCTTTGGTCTACAAAAGTACTGGTTGCTTGCAAATTACGCTCGAGCTAGACTTTTGACGCTCGAGCAAGGAGTCAAGTAAAATAGGGTACGCTCGAGTGGGACTCTCCACGCTCGAGTGGACAGGTCAAATTCTGGGTTTTTCCAGATTATGCTTGAGCTTCAAAACTTGGTTATAACCAATGTAATTAACATCATAAGACTCATATTTCCACCACATAACCTTTAACGTGAGTATAAGGGCCAATTTTACAGGATTTGAATCTCAAATTTACATAAATCCATTTCATAAACTCGAATCATATCAAACTCATCAAATTTAATTCAATTCATATTCTTCACACCAAGCCCAATTCTAAATTTACAAATTCTAAATCTTGAATTGAGCTTTCAAAATAACTTCAAAACTTGGGTTCATACATGGCTTGTCTAAAACATGCAAACTCTTTAATAATCAAGAAAATATGATCAATTTTGAATCATTTACATCAAAACTCCTTTAATTTATAAATTAAGCTCATTGTTCATAAACCCATAAATTTCCAAAGCTTAATTCTTATCTCATCAAAACATGAGATCAATTATTAGAAATCCATGATGCATGTACAATTAGAATATTAAAACTTGTAAAATTTATCCATGCATGTAGAAATTAGACTCAATTCATGCATGATATTCCAAAATCAAACCCAAAGTAATTAATTTCTTATTTAACTTCATAAACTTGATCTTGGCTCTAATTCTTCATTTTCTTGTCAATTCTCCTAGCTAACATTGCATATATGTAATTCCAATAAAACTAACTAATTTAATATATTCAATAACAAGTTTAAATTAAATAAAACTCTTAAATTACATTACATGCATGGATTAGAGATTAAAATCAAACCAATTTCCTTCCATAATTTTGAATCCAATTCAACTTCTTCTTCATTTTACTAATTCCTCTTAAATCATGAAATTGAAATTATAAACTCTTTTAAAGAAATAATTGCATATATGAAATTAGGATCAAAACTACTGATTTTATATTTTTCCCAAGCAAATCATAATTTAACTCTTGAATTACTCCAATTTAGATTTTTATTAATTTTCTTCATATCTAACCCAAATTTAAACTCATAAGTCTCTTTCTTTTTTTTGTTTTCTTTTTTTTTTTTTTTTTTGCACATGAATTAAATCTAAACTTTGAAACTCTAACATGCATGTAAGGATGAGCTTCAAACTTATGAAGAATAATGAAGATCAAACTCAAACTAATTAATTTTCCAAATTTACTTCCTTAAATCATAGAAGTTTCAAAATATGTTTAATTTGAATCAAACTCTTAAATTACCTTACATGCATGGGTCAATAATTAAGTCAAAACCCATATTTATTCTTTAATTCCTCTAAAATTACATGCAGGTAGAAATGAGACCCAAATTCATGTAGGATAATCAACATCAAACCAAAAAAATAATCAATTTCCATGTTTATTTTCATTATTAGATTAAATGTATAAATGTATAGAGAGAGGGGGAATTGTGTATATGAATGTTATATTGAAATATTCAGTGTAATGAATTTGTTATATTACAATGTTCAGATGACTCTCTTTTATAGAGGAGAGAGTGTTACAAAGGGGCCAAAGGTGGCCGAAAGAAGAAATAGGAAAGCATGCACTAAGGAGACAACATTATTAAAGCTAGTTGGTATTTTACAGCTAATATATATATGCACTAACATATAATACATATAATATACTAACAGCCCCCCTCAAACTCAAGAAGGATAGATACTAACCAACTTGAGTTTGGAGAGAGTAACAAAACGTAAAAATAAACTGACAAATAAAATATGATAGGAGACACTGTATGGTTGTGTCAAATCGTTGTTGAAGACACGGGATGGTCGTGTCACACCGTTGGAGAAGACACTGTATGGTCGTGTCGGACCGTTGTAGCAGATAATGTCTGGACAGTTTACGAGGTCATGCCAGACCGATGTAGAAGCTAACCGGAATCAATGTCGGGACAGTTTATGGGGTCATGCCAGACCGATGTAAAAGCACTATATGATTGTGTATATAGGCTGCCCAAAAGATATACATGTAGATATATATCGAGCCCTCAAAAGTCGCGCCCTCAAAAGGCGTGCCCACTTCATCAAAAGCCGTGCCCGACAGAAATCGTCGAGCGACGAGCCATCAAAAGTTGTGCCGGACACGCGGCGAGGCACGTGATCGACAGAGCGTCGTGTCGTCCGCTTCGTCATTGTCTATATAAACCAATGCGGAGGCTGTGCAAACCAAACCAGTCTGAAACCTCTGAATATTTTCATTCTGAAACACTCTGTAACCAACCATTTCTGACATTACCAGTCGGAAATCGCTGCTTCTCTGAAACACTCAGCAACCCAAAACATGGCCTCTTCTTCCCGTGGTCTGCTCACGCTCTTTCCAGACCTCAACGAGTCCACAAGAGAGATAACTGGTGCGGTTGCCCTTGAACCTCAACCAAGCGCCCCTGGTGTTGCTCCATTGACCTTTCTTATGCGGTCTGTGGAGCAAATAATGGCAGCGCAATCGGATATTGAGGCCAATCAGTATACATTGAAGTCATGTGTGGAGACCATGACTGCAGTCACAAACTTGTCGCACCGGCTTCAGAGTAGGACAAATGAGGTGCAGCAGTTAAACGCCCAACTAGCTCTGCTCCAGCGCATGTATAAGGATGCGCGAGCAGAAATATGTGTACTAAAGGCGGAAAACAAGGAGCTGAAGCAGAAGGCCACTATTATGTTCTGATTCGGAGGTCCGCCATATGCTGCGGTGGAGGAGCAAGGGGGAGTGAACGAGCTCGGCGGCGTGGAAAACACAGAGGCAACACCGTCAAGGGCCGTCCAGGACGGAGGCAAGAAGAAAAGACCAGCGAAAGAGGCGAAGAAGTGAGGTCGGTGGGTGGCCGTCTGCAGAAAACAAAACAAATCTTTTGTGTATGGGTGTTGGATTTTGGTTGGTTGGTTGCGGTTTTTTTTTTTTTTTTTTTTTTTTTTTTTTTTTTTTTGTGGAATGAAATAAAAGAAAATTTTGAAAAATCAGAAGTGGTTGGAATGTACATATATATAGATATATATAAAAAATAAAAGATAGTTGATGAGAGGGATGTAACCCGGAGTAATAATAAGAATAATAATAAAAAAAATGGGTATCATGGAGTGGGCGGTGGTATGATAGGTCAAAAGAGGGAGGTGGTGGAATGTTAGGTCAAAAGGTAGAGTAAAAGAGAAAAAAGAGCACATGGGTTGGGTCATGGAAGCTGATTGTGTTTGTAATAATAATAATAATTATAATAATAATAAAATGAATGAGATTGCAGAGAGTAAAGAGAATGGAGATAAGTATAATATATTTTAGTGGGGAAAAGAATGATGGGTATGTTGATTATATAATAAAATAAAAGTGGGTAGTGGGGAAGATGAGTGTAAAGAAAAGTTTAGTGAGAATAGTGTGTTTGGTATTTGTTTGTAGCCACCAAACACTTTGGGAAAAGTTTAAAGAAAAGTTTAAAATATGAGGGGAGAGTAGGGACAAGCCCATGTGAGTGAAAGATGGGTTTAAAGAAAGTGAGGGATGTGGGCGGTGGATGTTTTGGTATGTGTGGATTTAGTCCCACGCGGGCTGCTGACGCTGCTAAGCTTTGAAGTGATGCCTCCAAATGTTGAAGGCTTGAAGAGAGAGACGGGCGAGGATGAACAACAGGATGTCCCATTTTGAGATCTTTCAAGTCGTTGATGAATCTTGGAGTATCATGATAGACTCTCTGATCTGATTTTGGGTTTGGGTTTGAGTTTGACTGTGGGTGAAGAGAGGTGTGGGAAGGAGTTGATGACCGGTTTCCATGGTGGTCATGAGCTCATCTCATAGATTGCGAGATAGATTGTGGATGATAGTGTGCATGTCACACGTTCAACTTGGCGAGTGTATTGGATGCTTTTGCGTGCCAAAAGCTTCCGAGGACTGCTGCTGCTATGCGTAAGCCTCAATTGATGCAGATTTGATGTCATCTGCGAGCATGTACACTGTAGAGGGGGGTGTATCATAGGGGCCAAGGTTTCTTTTGCAGAGCTCTCGGCAGAGAGCATGTCTAGAGAGAGAAAAGGTGACCAAACAAGTTGGTACAGAGAGAGATGGGAACATCAGTTCAGGTGAAGCCACTGTGTGGAGTATACACAGAGAACCCACTGTGTGGCGTCGCGGTTGGTATCACGCCAACATCAGCTGTGGCCGCCGACGGTGTGCAAGCTGGCGTGGGTCTTCGATAACAGAGACTGCGGCGTTGCTTGAAGCTGTGATGAAGATGAGTGTGCAAACGGCAGAGCCTTCTGGAAGAAGAGAGGTGGGTTGGTCTGCAAGTGTATATCTCCTACAAGGTCATCACCAAGACAAATTTACCTCAATACCAACGGTCAGAGAAGATTGTGAAGGTATCCAGTGGGCAGCGAAGGTAAAGTTGCCGGTCGGCTGCCCATCGGTGAGAAAAAAAATACAGACCTAAAAAAGTACCACTACCACTCTCTCTGTTTTGGGTTTCGGATGCTGTGTTTATTGATATGGGTTTGTCTGACGGGCGGCCAAGGCGAGGTTGCAGCCCACCAGTGAAGCAAAATTATTAGGTTCTTAACCTAGCTCTGATACCATATTAGATTAAATGTATAGATGTATAGAGAGAGGGGGAATTGTGTATATGAATGTTATATTGAAATATTCAGTGTAATGAATTTGTTATATTACAATGTTCAGATGGCTCTCTTTTATAGAGGAGAGAGTGTTACAAAGGGGCCAAAGGTGGCCGAAAGAAGAAACAGGAAAACATACACTAAGGAGACAACATTATTAAAGCTAGTTGGTATTTTACAGCTAATATATATATGCACTAACATATAATACATATAATATACTAACATTCATAACTATAAATCCTAGCTTTATTTCCTTGTTCAAACCCATTTCCTTACAAATTCCATGGAATTGATCTTAAACTCTTCTTAATTTCAAGTGTAATGTAAAGATTCTACAAAAAATTAAGTTTGATTCCATACCTTAAACTTTAATCTCAAAAAGTTTAGTTGATTCCCTTCTAATTCCCTTGTTCCTCCTAACTTTTCTTCCTTTATTTTTCTTTCTTCTTGAGCTGAAATTGCTTCCTTCCCTCTCTTGGTTCTCTCTCTCTCTCTCTCTCTCGGGTTTGCACATAACAAATATGAAACCATACCTTTTTTTTTTTTTTTTGTTCTCCCTCTCTTTTCAATACAAGAACTCATATATTAATATATTTATGTATATATCACATGCCGCCTTCACATTATACATACACACACGCACAAATCACAATCAGATTTCTCAGTACACCCACCTAAATTTCTCAGTGCACCCACACCCACAATTCTAGTTTGTTCCTTAAGGCAATTTATGCTTAGGATAAATTTTAATTAAGCAACACCTAGTCTTAATAAATCTTGGTTAACACGTAATTAATTAATCATAACTAATCACAAATCACACATAATTTAATTAGTCTAATTTGACTTTCATTAAGGCCCAATTAATTTTATTTAATTTTATCATTCTGAATCAGATTTTTAGTTAGACTTCTAAAAGGCTCCAAATATTAAATTAAACTTATTTTCATCTTCAATACTGGTTCCTTAAATCATTAAGGCCTTCAATTTCTGACCAAACTCCAAATTTCCGCCAATTAAGTTACATATTCAAATTGGACATCTCACAAATAAATTTAATTCGTAATAATCACAATTCTCAATCTTCATAATTTAATTGACTTGATTAACTCTAATTAGGATCTAATTAATCAAATCTCAATTTTACTAAACTTAACTTCACTTCCTTAAGCCACTTGGACCCATAATTTCTAATTTCAAAATAAATCTTTAATAGAATCATATACGAATCAAGCTCCATAATTTTCGTGAATTCTAGATTAAATTATAATACTTGACAATTAAATTCCAAATCTTCTTAATTAAGTAAGTGCTAATCATTATACGTGACGGGGTCATTACATTTGTACCCTTTGGGACAACTGGAGAGGATATTACACCTGGCATGGTAAGGATCTGGGCAGGGGTTGTAAATGATTTTAGTTTTTTCATGATTGTTTATTATTGTTCTCTGTGGCAGTATGCAAAAGATAGTGGCAAACACATCGAAGAAAGTAAGCTCAAGGTCATACTGACTAGCCCATCCCATTCGCCTGTATTACTACCAACTAACGGAGTTAAGAAGCAAGAACCATCTTATGCAACTTCAGTACAGAAAGACAAACTGCCGAGCGGAGTTGAGAATCTTTCTCCTCATGTGGTGAGTACAAAAACATCCTATCTAACATCATCAGCTTTAAGGCCACCTGTTTTCATTGACCATTATTGCTACCTGCGTAGTGGCCTTGGATTCACCTCATCAATTCTTCGAATGACCAATGCCCTCTTTGTAAAAGAAAGAGAACAAAAATACAAATGAAAACCCAAACACTAATTCCAATTTCTTGAGAAACTCCTCAATTACCGTAATCAATTATGGGTAATTGATTGGTGATTGGGGTGGCAGTGGAGGTGGGGGTCAGAGGAGGAGCGTAGGGAGAGTGAGCAGTGGGGGCTGAAGAGGAGAAGAGGAGACAAGAGAAACAGATCACTATTCTGCCTTTTGGGTTGCTCCCATTCACTTTCTATCTCTACAAACTAATGTTAACTTTGTTGTATCAGTTATGGGTAAACTGTTTCTTTCTCTACAAATGTTAACTTTGTCTTATCAATTAGCAAGTCTGACATGGGAGGTCATTTTAATTTCTGGATTCTCCTTTTGGTTATTTGTTTTTTTCGCCTTCTATTGATAAGTATTTTCATCTTTGGATTCTAATTTGAGAAATGTTAAGCGTAGCCCTACAATGTTTGAATTTGTGTTTTGAAAGTTGATAGTACAGCAGTTGTTTTTGTTCATCTTATTCAATATTTGAATTATACATTAGCGGTTGGGGGGGCAATTTTAGCCCTCAAATTTTAAATTCTCATGTCTCCTAATATTTATAGTCATTGAATTATATATGAATGTGAAGGTATGAATATTTGGAGCCATAATTTAACAACTGTGAATGGTTTTCAAAAGAGAAATTGAAAATTTAAAAGATAAAAAGATGTTGGGTCTCATCAGTAGGTTTTGAAATATATTGAGCATTAAAATCATAAAGTTAGAAGATCAAAGCCTAAGAAGTGAAGAGTGATCCTACGTGTATAGAAAGAAATACATAGAGAAAGATCAATGTATGATGTAGATTTATTCTAGGTGTAGAAGGAACTAAATTAAACATAAAATTGAGATACATATTGATTTTTTTGTTTTTTCATTTTTATATTTTTTTGGTGCATGTAGCATTGTTGGAAAAGTTAAGGTCAAGAGAGTTAAATTAAATTTTTTGTCATCCAATTAATTCATGAAAGTGACATTCTTTTAAGTAACAAATATTGTGTTCAAGATTATTTAGTTTCGATTTGTGATGTCATTGCCATTTTTATTCAGGGTGTTCTTCTAAGAGATATCCCATTGCTAAGAACTTCAAACTAATACCCTTAAACATATCCATATCATCCACACCCAACACCACAATTTACCCCTCAAAGCTTTCCTTTAATTCATAAACTTTCTTCGATATATCGGGAAAGGACTTGATAGATTCAAGCTGACCCATATGAATCCCCCCAGGAAGGATCTTCGTACTAACCGTTGTACCATAGTATTCTAACCCAACGTACCCCCTACTAGAATGATAATCCAAACCCAAATAATTCTACTATTTTAATTTAAACTCATTCAAAATATTTACAGCAGGTTGTTCAAGTCCACCACGATTTGATACCCATTCCAAGACCAAAGAGTAGACTGTTCACGAGATGCTAAACCTTGCTATTAAATATAACAAGGCAATGCAGCAAGAGGATGAGTTGACACCAGAGAAACTAGCAATTGCGAATGTGGGAAGACAGGATGCCAAAAAACATCTTGAAGAACATGTCTCCAAATTGATGTCTTCAAACATAATTCAGACTTTGGGCACCATGGTCAACATAGTTGTGTTCTAGGGTTCAGTGTTTCATTCTCCACAGGATTGCATTTTAGTGGTGTTCAGAAAGTTGAAAACGCTGTGGGTATGATCAGAACTCTTTGTACTGCTACAAATGTTTCATTATTTATGTAGAATCATAGGTGGAACAAAGCTTATGTGGGTAAGCAATGCTATCATGAAATAGTTTTTGATCTTACTCAGTTGTCTCTTCCTGATTTGTTTTTCTCGTTGTGGTTGATTTGAATATTCTCCTAAGCTACATTTCGTTGAATGTTCTCTGTATATTCAATTGTGTACCAATACAATATGTACATCTAACATATATATATACATCTAATATATATATATATATAGCAATTCTAGACCTAATCCTAAACAGGAATAGGAAACAAGAATAATGCTTCTAATATCAATAATGCTTGAGGCCGCAAATACCATTTTAATTTTAATATTTTTGTTTTTGGTTTTTGAGTGGCTGTGTTAGTCTAGTCTTTTTTTAAAAAAAAAAAAAATTGCCTTTCATAGCTTGCAAGTGGTTCTATGAAGAAGTATACTGCAAAACTAGACATCACGCAGTAACTGAACTTGTATAGTTTGATAAGGTGAGTAAGTTCGGTTGGACTGGTTGGGTGATAAAAATTTATCACCCAACCAGTCCAACCGAACTCACTCACCTTATTAAACCATATAGGCTGAGTTGTTTTGTTTTTCTTCTATTTGTTGTGCTTAACTGGTTTTTTTTTTTTTAATTTAATTAAATTTTATTTGTTGGCATGTGTTGGTTTGGTTGTTTTTTTTTTAAAGGTGGTTATGTATAGGGGTGTGCCAAAAAATTAGACATCCCGCACCAACTCATCGTATAAAATTAGATGGAATTAACAAATTTTAACCAATAGCCTAACTAATCAGTCAATTAGGTTGGACTGGTTGCACGATGAAATTGATTGATCAGTTAGATTGTTGGTTTTCGTTTTGTTAATTTTATATAATTTTGTACGATGAGTTGGTGCGAAATGTCGATTTTTTGGGCACAACACGTAACCACTCTTAAAAAAATTAACAAAAAAAAAAAACCTACAAAAGTACTTAACACACCCACAATTTCCAAAAAAATAAAAATAAAAGCAAGGGCAAGCAAAATTCAAGGCCTCTAGCACTGCCGTTCTAATATATGCATCAGTATCATGTTGAACGTAAGTAAAAGTCATTGGAAATGTTACCTTTTCGTAATGCGCCCACTAGTCGTCAGATGCTTGTATCAAACCCATCGCTTCATTGTAACTGTTAGGTCCCTGTGTTGTCAAATCCGGAGACAAAATCTTGTGTTGATTCAAAACTATGTTTTTCTGTTTTTGTACTGTCCGCTCGAGCGGAGACTCTTGAGCTCGAGCGTAGATTAGCAGGTCACAGTAGTTTGACAGGGCAAGCACAGATACTGGTGGGTGTGATTTTACCCTCGAGCGGAAACTCCTACGCTCGAGCGCATCTCAGCTTATTCATATGCAGTTTTTGGTCAGTCCGCTCGAGCGAGCTGTTGTGAGCGCGAGCGGAGATCGCGGATCCAGTTCTCTATTTAAAGCTGCTAAGGGTGTTTTTGTGAAGTGCGTTTTCCTAGATCTGATCAAAACAAACTACGGTTGTGTTTAAAGTCTTCTTGGGAGATTTTTGATCTTTTTCCTTGTTGTTCTTAAGAGAGTTCTGAACTTATGCATTAAAATTCATACATCAAGGAGGGTGCTTCTTAAGTTTCAAGTGAGTTCTCTTCGGTGGATTCCGAAGATCAAAGCGTAGGATCCAAAAGGCGTTTGAGTCTACGCAGTCGTTAATTCGACGAGTGAAGTTGTGGTGTGGAATCAACTTCAGAATCAATTCCGTGACGAAGGTGTGGTGAAAAGAGTTACAGAAGATTCAGAGACAAATTGACTAGGGTTGGGTAATTTGTATGATTTCTTTGTAATCTTTTCGTTCTTCAGTAGTGGATTGATAGTGGCGGTTCGCCCGTGGTTTTTGATTACAATTGAAGGTTCTTCAATTGTGGTTTTTTCCACGTAAAAAATTGTTTGTGTTGATTTATTGTTTATTCTCAACAACAAACAAACTAAAATCACTCTCGTAAGTGTTTGATGATTTTAGGTTGAGTGTTTTGAATTTATTGGGTTTTGGAATTAGTTAATCTTGATCTAATCACAAATCACGTAGGATTTTCAGTAACTTATGCCGATTGGCCCATGCCTGCTGTCCATCAGTTTTGACCACGACTGCCAATCCTTTTTTAGCAGTGTGTACTTATTTTGCAGTTGCTTTACGTCATGCACCTTATTTGTACGCTCCTGGAAGCCCTTGCAGACAGCTCTATATCCATGCATTGTCATGTATGGAAGCTCCCCTTGAAACCACCGTCCAACTCTTTGATAACAAGTTCCAAGAAAATCCGCACCGTGTCGGAGTCCCAAGCTGCTTTATGCACGTTTACGGACTGCTGCTGCGTCTGTTTACTACCGCGCTTACACAAAGCTTTGGAAAGCGTCGACTGCGTTTGGAACTGCTCTATTTGCGTACTACAATGCAACAACAATTCTGGTATATGTGGAAAAATTGAAAAAATGAAAAAACAAATTAGGAAAAAATACAAAACATAAAAATAATTCTCGAACAGAGCTAACTTAGACAAAAGGCCAAAAAATTGAACTACAAACGTTCTTCTGAAACTAACCTTAACTATTATATCATTTTTTGGACAAAAATGTAAAAACAACAATACAAAATGATAACAAAAAAATACCCGGTTCAAGATGCCCTGGTCCACAGCTTGCGCTGAGGAGGGTTAGAGCATTCTCGCAGCACTGACCACTTGGCATAGAAATTTTCACTCTCCAAACAACAATTTAGGAAATCACAGCTAGTGTACGTACACTATATGTGTGTCATTGTGTGTATACATATATATATATATATAAACTAGCAGTGGCTGCAACTTAAGTTTATACATATACTACCACAGCTTTCCCAGCTGCGTGAGATTGATTTTCATCAACACTCCATACCTGGAGATTCTCTACCTGATTGGTACAAGGATCCTAGTCATGTTAATGAATGCTTGAGGAATAAGATTTAAAAAATTAATGTTTACATGAATTGCATTATCCTCAGAAGGTCAAATATGCTATAAAAAAAATCTATATTTCAGTTTGTAATCCTTTATTTTTTATGTACCTTTGTGTATCTTATCAAATTTCTTCTGCAGTACCAAACATTCTATGCAGAATACAAACCGTGAGTTGGGGACAGGGGACATCTGGTCATGTTCCTGTCTCTCAAACTCTGGTATCTGTTGATGGTGCTTCAAAGGTATGTTATAAAAGTAAACAAAATTAACAGGTTATTTTGTCACGCGATCTGATTTGCTTTGCTTAGACAAAATGAGAATCTGTACGATAGTGGTTCAGATGCGAAAATTCATTTCCGTGTAAGAGATGTTACCTTGTACTTAGGGGGAAACAGGCCGGTGTGGTGTAGATCTGGTCAACAGTGGTGCAGATCTGGGCGACGGATGGTCCGATAGCCGTCGGTTACTGTTGTCAAGCGATCGAGTTGAGATCACACTTTCCCACGGCTGTGGCGATGCTACACAGTGAAGGGTGTGACGGATCTCCGACAGTCGCTGGTGTGAGCGTAACGGAGTGGACTTGATTCTCTGACTGAGGGACTATATTGGTTGTTCGATGACGAATACAGGTTGGAGAAGGAAAGAGAACTTTGGGTGAGAGGATGATACATCTGTGTTAGGGAAAGGAATACCAAGCAGGGGCAAAATTGTATTCAGACACAATTTTACCGCCCAATGCATGAAAGTAGGTTATCTTTTTGACTTTTTTAGTAACTTTTTGGCTTTTTATCTTTTTCTGGGGATGCCAAACTTGCCCAAAATGGAAAAAAAATTATTGAATGGTGATGTCAATGATATGATATTACTGTTACATTTAAATTTTTTTTTTATTAAGAGAGTGTTTGAAAAGTAGATACATTTTTTAGCTTTTTAGTTATTTTGATAATTTAGTAGGCTATTTTAATTTTGTATTTGGCAAAATGAGTTAGATTTTTTGATTTGATTATTGTGTTAAAAAAAATATTTGAAATAATATGGGAAGAGAAATGATAAAATTATCCGTAATAATTGAATGATTGCACTTGTTTTAAAAAAAAAAAAAAAAAAATCAAAGACAAAATTGCCTTTTCGCGTACCCAGTGGCGGAGTCAGAAAATTAAGTTAGAGGGAATACTTACTAATTATAATTTTGTATTTAAAAAAAATCATGATTAACATTAAGATAATAATAATTTTATGAGCTAAATTTAAGCATAAGAAATTAAAAATCATTATTAATAGGAACAAATTAAAATTCTATAATAGTGTGTAATAGCTCGGTGCAGAATGATGAAGTAAGCTTGTAATTTTAGTCGCGAAAAAAATTATGGATCAAAATTTCTAATTTTAAAAAACAAAAACACATCATTTATAGTACAAATTATTATAAAATCTATTTAATTTTTGTTTGACAGAAAATATTAAAGTGATGATATTGCTTATAAATAATATGTTTTGAATTGAAATTATTACATAATCTTAGAGTACCATATGGCGTTGCCTTATGTGATACTTAAAGTATGAAAAATCACAAATCACAAATCACACCCAGTAGTTTGTCAACTGCCTGAAAATAATGAGCGATTTATATTCTATTCATAAAATTTATCATTGCACTATTGGTTTAGACTAATATATAAACAGTATCACATAATGTTCTCAAAGTGTCAAATAATTACTTATTGTGAATAATATAATAAATTCTTAGTAAAAAAAATATTTAAAAAAAATAAATACATTTTATATATGATCACTGAACAAAAATAAAAAATCAAAAATCAAAATTGAGGGGGCGCGTAATTTCCCAGTCTTCTTTGATTCCGCCTCTGCGCGTGCCTGTCCCAGCCCGGCAACAGCCACGTGAACTGTAGATGGGCAGCACTTTTTTTTTTTGTTTGCATATGTTTTTTGGCTTTTTATTTTTGTGGATATTTTTTTTGTATTGTTTTTTGGATATTTGTTTGCATATGTTTTTTTTTTCATTTTTTATTTTGAGGATATTTTAACCCCCTAAGCCCACTTTCCAAACGCCCCTAAATTAGCTGATTGTATCTTGTTTTAATTTGAGAGTTTATGTAAGATTTTTTTGGAATAATTTTTGCTTAAAGCTTATGAGATAGAAATAACTTAAATAAATTAATAAAAATTGATCATTTAGAAACTAAAAAACAAGTGTTCTTATTTTTTTTTTCATTTTAATTATCAATTTTTCACTTACAACTTGTTTAAAAACATGGTATTTTAGTATCCTTTTAGTTTTTTTGACTAAAACATGAAGCAAAAAAAATTAATATGTTTGGGATAATCTTTTCATTTTTTACGAAAATATGTGCAAAATGTAAAGAGAAAAAAGAATTTTTAACTTTTTAGTATAAATTGTTAATTTTTTAGTGACAAAGTATTGAATTGCCAAACAATAACATGTGCCGGTAGACATTAAGGCCATGTTTGTTTCGTGGCTTGAGTAGTCGGATTGGACTATCATTGTTGTAGGTCCCACCCATAGTATGTTTGGTAATGAAATGGGAGGACGGATTGATAGTCCAAAGAGCTTAGTAATCGCCCTCAATAGGGGGATTAACTTGGTTAGGTTTTGGGTGAGATTGAAAAATAGTAAAAGGATTGAATCTATTTTATATAAAAATTTTATTTTTATAATTTTATTTTATTTTTTACCAAGCACACATGCTCGTTTTAATATATATTTTAATTTTTTTAATATAAAAATTAATTAATTTATTTATTTTATATAAAAATAATTTTAAAATTCTATTACAAATCATCTCTCATATTACTATCAAAATAAACACAACTTTACTAAATCTTTTCACTAACAATTCCCACATTAATAATCTCTTCACTAAGGCATCGTTTGGGAAGCAAGATTTGAGGCTTTTTTGGCTATTTTAGCCACAAAAAACAAAATAAGCTATTTTAGCCACAACAAACAAAACATCACATCCAACTCATAATCATTACTGTGCGGGGAGCAAATATTCAGGCAAGCCCGCGCTCCTTTCTTCCAAGCTCCTACATGTCCGATCGACCTACGAGCACAACGACGGTGAGCTACCCGGCGGTGTGTGGCTAGAAAATCCCTCTGACGATCAAGTTAGACACACACACAGGGATAGAGAGAGAGAGAGAGAGGACTAAGTTGTGTTTAGTGTTTTTCTCACCAAATTGTCTCATATGCCAAGCATAGGGGGCGCAGACATGCTTATATACCTTCTGCGCCCCAAATCTGCTCCCAGTGATCTCTCGACACGTGGTACTGCTATCTCATCTGTCAGCACAAATCTTGATGAACATCACCTAACCTGACTGCCAGCCCACTCTACTGGGAGCTCGGCAGCCGGGCTGCAGCATCTCGGTTGTCAACGGCCGTGTTGTGCAATTGGCCAGAGCGATCCGCTCGCCGCGCTCCATTTCGACCGAGCTCGGCTACATCCTGGCATTGCCGAACTCGGGACAGCTCACGCTGATTTACCATCGGCCTTCCTACCGAGCTAACTCTTGGACCGTGGAACAACCACGCGTCGCCTGACGTCGGACATCCCGCTTGACCGGTTTCTAAATCGTGAAGCCAAACAGCCCGGTCCAACCACGCCTTCCCTTATCCGAGCAAAACCTCTAAGGATGGGGCCGTGTTACCGCGGCCCAACCTTGTTCGGCCAAATTCGTCCGGCCCAAATCTGTCTGGCCATCATCACGGCCCAAACCAGATCATAAATCTCCCTTTCAATTGCCCCTTAATTTCGTCCGCGCAAACGTGACTGGGATTACCTGTTCTGACCGGGTTAACTCTTCCTCGGTCTTTAGTTTTGCAAGAGGTCAACCGGGCTACTTTACTTGCTCGGTTCCCTGACTTGCTCGGTCGTCGCTTCGTCTGACCAACCTGTCTCCTCAACTCTGTCGCCGTTATTAATGGAGGCACGTGTCATGTGCTGATTGATCCTCGAACGGCCAACCAACGCGTCCGTTAGCATTCAAATTTTTGGCAGTTTTTTCACCTTAAAAGCATGCCCAGCTTCCTTCATCCTACTCTTCTTGCCTCTCCATTCTCTTCGACGACCCAGAGCTCGTGTCATTCTTCCCTTGCAACTTCTGAGCTTGTGTTTGAAGGAGGAGCCACTGTCTCTTTTTACTATTTCACTTGGAATTGCACATATTATGGCATAAATCTGTAGATTTTAGGACGTACCCTACCCCAAATCCTCACCTGGCCCTTATTCGCATCGCTGTTCTTGTTGTTCTTCATTTTCCCTGATGAACACTGAAGATTTGAGGCAGACCGGGCTCCAGGTCTTCTTTTGATCCAAAAAATCATTCAGACCGAGCAAATAACCAGTCTGTCAAAATCTTAGGAGAAACCGGGTAGGCAGAAAACTCGGTCGCTAGACCGGGCTAAAATATGGTCCGCTTGAGCGACCGAGCTCCTTGACTCACCCTATCGACTGAGGTGGTTGGCACCCTCTACGACCGAGCTAAAGTCAAGTTCATTTTGTGCGACCACGCTCACACTTACAATTGTCATCCTTTTCCTGCAGAGTCCAAGGGGACCACTGACCAAATATTGAGGCTCTCAAAGACCGAGCAGCCATCCAAACACCAGTCTTTGCCAAACCACCTCAGCCGAGCTAAACCAGCCAGCTATACATGGGGTGCTTCCGCTTCCTCGTTGACACCTCGGCTGCCTTGGCCGTATTTCGGGAAGACTATGGTATCTCGGCAGATGTTCACCTAGAGCTCGCCGAGATCGAGACTACCCCCTGGGGCAGATTAGACCAATGCCCCTTCACCGTTCTTTCCATTGTTGAAGGAGGCCTCCGCTTCCCGGTCAACCCTCTGCTGACCGAATTCCTGCACCGTACCGGGCTAGCACCCACACAAGTGTCAACCAATACCTACCGAATAATCAACGACATTCACGAACTAAATAACCGGCTAGGGACCAACTTAGGTTTAGCCAAGATATTGCGACAGTACACCCTTGGGCACACTGGCGATGGCCTCGCCTACTACTTAAAGATTAGGCCGGGCAAAGAAAAAATAGTGACCGATACCCCAGACAAAGACTTACATGACGACGACTTCTTCTGGGTGTCCGGCAATTACGAAACAACCGACGTAGCGGGCTGGTTCATTAGCAAGAATTTCGGCGAGACATGAAAGCCGTGCTAACTTTCCCGGTCAATTGCCTTTGTTCCATAATCTGAACTTTTAACATTTTTCTTCTTTCCTTTGTAGCAATCCACGCCTTACAAGCCAACTACCACTACCCCAACGAGGAAGCCATCAGGGCCGTGCTCCGTTATCGCAACCAAGATTGCAACGAGCTGCTCGGCTACACCCCGACATACCGGTACTCTACTCCCCGCCGGAGTAAGGTCACAGACTTCTTCCATACTCCATCACCTCCTCCAGACCCAACACTACCGGACGTGCCCCTAATCCGGTTAACCGAGGAAGAAGAGATGTCAAAACGAAGTCGTATCAAAAACCTCCTCACTGTAACATCCGTCGAGATACCGAGCGTCGTCACCCGTGCTCCAGCTGCTTGTCAATCAAGTGGCGCCGTGGTGGCGTTGGCGTCCCCAGCCAGCCAAGAAGCCCGCCAGGCTAGGAAAAGGCCTCGCGCAGATCCCTCTGCCGAGTTGGTTGAAGAGCTGACTACTGAGCAACCCACCGTCACCATAGACCCAACATCGGCATGGCGACCGCAGCTCAAGCACCGGGGTAAGGAGATCCCGACAACGGCCTCCGTGAAGGGCGACAAAGAACATCTCCTTGCCTTTGACCTCTTTAAGGCCCTTCTCCTGCCGAGCGACGTGGTCGGAAGCGACCATGTCCCAGACACCCGGCTGGTGAAGTCGACCGTGAAGTCCATGACCAGGGTAAGAGTTTCAAACTTCTACTCAAATTTTCACAAGTGTTTGCACAGTTTCCACTCTGATCCAATTTTCTTCTTGCAGGCCATCCAGAAGCAACACTTGGTCATGGAGCGCATCTATCGACTGCGGCAAAAGGAAAACGACACTGCTAGCCAAGTCCAAAGCCTTCAGACCGAGCTCGGCCGAGCAAAGTCCTCTCTTCAGATTGCTAATGCTGATAACACCAATTTGCTCGGCAAGATTGACACCGCCGAGCAAGAAAGAGATGCAATAAAAGCCGAGCTCGAGGCACTCAAAAAGTCAAGGGAGAAGGAGTGCGAAGACACCAATAATGCCGGCTTCAAGGAGGCCGAGGACAGTTACAAGAAACAAGTCTTTGCCACCCAGGACATCTACTTCCAGGCGGGTTGGAAGGCTGCTTGCACTCAGCTCGGTCAAGGTCCTGATACCGACGTGTTTGCCTCCCCACCGGCTGTCTTCCTACCGAGCTATCTCGTGCCATATGCCAACGACGTCTTCAGCGCGTTGCAGGCTGAGGCCGATGAAGGACTTGAGGGAGAAGGCAAGGAAGATGCTGGGGAAGAGGACCGCCAAGAGCAGGAGCAGCCTGGCCAAACTGCAACCGGCGTCCGAGATCAAACCCCACCGATTAACCTGGAGGAAGTTGGCGACAAATTCACTAACCTTTTCCCCCTAGTGTAGTTTTCTTTGTTTTTCTTTCTTTTTGCTCTGCACATGTAACCGGGCTGTCTGCCCCACCTCTTGTACACATTTTTATCATCAATGAAAAAAGCTCAATTTTCTTGAAGTGTTGGCACGGTCAGCTGAGTAACCTCAACCGGACAAAATACTTCGGCAACATTAACCATCTTGCTTAACTTAACTAACCAGCAAAGGCATCTCGGTAGTAGATACAGCTGAGCACGTCAACTCTTTCAACCGGAGTAAATCATCTCGATTGAGAATACTTAAGTTGAGCAAAACATCAACTCTTTCAACCGGAATAAATCATCTCAGTTGAGAATACCCAGGTTGAGCAAAACATCAACTCTTTCAACCGGAGTAAATCATCTCGATTGAGAATACCCAAGTTGAGCAAAACATCAACTCTTTCAACCGGAGTAAATCATCTCGGTTGAGAATACCCAAGTTGAGCAAAACATCAACTCTTTCAACCGGAGTAAATCATCTCGGTCTCAAAACAGGGCAATAATCAAAATGCCAAAGCAAAGAGGACACTTCTATATATTGACAAAAAGAATTACATTCTGAAGTGTAAGCCAAAAAATTCCTTTGCATAAAAAGAAAGCTAAAACTAGAAATAATACAGTTTAAGATTGGCCGCATTCCATGGCCGGGGTATTCCTCCACCATCCAGATCCTCCAAGTGGTATGCCTCCTTGCCCGCCAGACCGGTTATCTTGTAGGGTCCTTCCCAATTTGCCCCTAGTTTGCCTTCACCTGGCACCAGGGTGTTGCCCATAACTTTCCTCAAAACCCAATCACCTACTTTGAACGGTCTGGGGTGCACCGTTTTGTTGTACTTCCTTGAGAGCTCTTGTTGGTAGGCGGCCACGTGGATGAGGGCCTTCTCCCGATGCTCTTCCACTAGGTCTAGTTCCAGGGCGATGGCCTCGGCGTTCAGTGCGGGCTCAAAACTTTCACTTCTTAGGGTGGGCATGCCAATTTCCAAAGGTATGACTGCCTCCATGCCATAAGCCAAAGCAAATGGAGTTTCCCCGGTAGACCGCCGCGGGGTTGTTCGGTATGCCCAAAGGACTCTGGAGAGTTCCTCAGCCCACTTTCCCTTGGCCTTTTCCAGTCGTTTCTTCAACCCATCAAGTATGATCTTGTTTGACGCCTCGGCTTGGCTATTGGACTGTGGGTAAGCCGGAGTAGAGTTGTAGAATTTAATCTTTAAATCTTCACAAAACCCTCTGAATAGGCGACCGTCAAACTGGGTGCCATTATCAGAGATCAGAATTTTGGGGACACCAAACCGCGTGACCACGTTCTGCCAGACAAACCGCTTCACGTCTTTCTCCTTGATTGTTGCCAAAGGCTTCGCTTCAACCCATTTGGTGAAGTAGTCTGTGGCCGTGATGAAGAACTTCTGGTTGCCTGGTGCTGTTGGGAGCGGCCCCACTATATCTAGCCCCCACATCGCAAAGGGCCAAGGGCTGGTGAGGGGAAGAAGTTCCCTGGCCGGCTGGTGGATCTGGTGGGCAAACTTCTGGCATTTCTCACACTTGCGAATATATTTCTGGCGTCGGCTTGCATGCACGGCCACTAGTAGCCTTGCGAAATAGCTCGGTAGGCCAAAGACCTGCCCCCTATATGACTGTCACATATGCCATCGTGAATTTCGTAAAGGAAGGCTTCCACACTGCTCGAGTGCACACATTTCAGGTAGGGACCGGTGACAGACTTCTTGTATAAAGCGCCTGATGGAGAGAGCCAAAATCACTCGGACTTCACCCGCACTTTATGTGCTTCCTTCTTAACGGCTGGAAGGGTTCGTTCTCTGAGAAAGAGGATGATAGGGTCCATCCAAGAAGGACTTAGCTCGGCGCAGAGTACTTCTGTCTGCCTGGTTTCCTCAATGCTAGGCCTCAAAAGGAATTCAATCAAAAGAGGGTTGGGAGATGTGCTGTCGACCATAGAAGCAAGGCCAGCCAACTCATCTGCTCGGCCGTTTTCTTCTCGGCCAATCTGTTGGACCCTGATCGCCTGAAATCGCTTGATGTGGTCTCTGACCAGAGCTTGGTACTTCATCATTCTGTCATCCTTTGCCTCGTAAACCCTAGAAACTTGGTTAACCACAAGCTGGGAATCACTGTAAACCATTAGCTTGGATGCTTGCATCTGAAGGGCGCTCTTGAAACCGGCCAATAGCGCCTCATACTCGGCCTCATTGTTGGATGCTAGGAAGCCAAGGGTGATAGAATGTTCAATAGTCAGTCCGTCTGGCGAAATCAGAACTATACCTAGCTCGGCACCGTGACGGTTCAAGGCTCCATCAACAAAAAGTTTCCATATTTCGCCGACAAAGAGCTTCCAACACTCTGAGGGGTCCTGAGAAGCTTGAAGGTTGATGGGATCACGGTTGCTCGGCTGTTTAGCTTCCGGTCCCGTGCTGCGCGATTCCACTTCAGCCCCCCTTGGTGATTCAGCGCCAGACTTAGCAAGTTGATCCATAATGCCTAAGTCCGTAGGCGAATCGCCAGGTTGCGGTATTATGTCGGCCGCAGGCTCTGTGCTGAGCGGTTCCATTTCTTCCCTCCTCGGTGATGTGGTGTCGGACAAAGTGGGTTGGTCAGTGATACCCAACTCCGTCATCGCATCATCGGGCTGTAGTATCGTATTAACTGAAGGCGCTTCGGCGGGGCGCGCAAGTTCCGCGTCGCCAATGCCGCCAAGCTGTAGTATTTCGGTCGAGCTTGTATTCACCTCTTCATCTGCCACGGCAATATCGACCGGGCATACCAGATGAGTTCTAGGTGAGAATTCAGCAATGAAGTCGGCCAAAGTCTGGGCTTTTATGGCAGTGCGCGGCTGGAACTTTACATCAAACTGTCCCAATTCGACCCCTCACTTAAGAATCCGATCAGAGAAGTCTGCTCGTTCGAACAAAGCTTTGAGAAGGAACTCGGTCAAGACGATGATGATATGAGCATGGAAATAGTGTGCCAACTTCTTTGAAGCCATCATCAAAGCTAACGCAAGTTTTTCCAGCGGCAAGTACCTCGACTCTGCCGGTAGCAAGGTTTTGCTGACGTAGAGGATGGGTAGATGTTTGATTCCTTCCGACCGGACAAGCACCGCACTGACTGCATACTACGATACGGCCAGATAAAGGTAGAGTTCTTCTCCGGGCTCCGGTGTGACCAACAACGGCGCTGAAGACAAATACTCCTTGACCTCGGCCAAAGCCCGGTCACACTCTTCATCCCATAAGAACTTTGATTTCAAGGCTTAAAAGAAAGGGCAGCAGCGATCTGATGACCGGCTTATAAATCAGTTAAGCGCGGCGGCCATTTCGGCCAGATGCTGCACATCCTTAGCCGAGCTAGGCTATTTTAACTCTTGCACGGCTCAGATTTGTGTAGGGTCTACTTCGATACCTCGATTCGTGACTAGGAAACCCCAAAATTTTCTGGATCCCACGCCGAAGGCACACTTGGACGCATTCAGGCGTAGCTTGTGCTTTTTGAGAATGGCGAACATCTCGGCCAAATCGGACAAATGGTCTGCTCAATGCCGGCTCTTAACCACCATATCATCAATATAAGCTTCCATTGTCCGGCCTAGCAGAGGAGCGAACATCTTGGTCACCATCCTTTGAAAAGTTGCCCCGGCGTTCTTCAAACCAAAAGGCATGACTCGGTAGTAGAAGAGTCCCCTTTGGTGTAGTAAACGAGGTGATCTCTTGGTCGGCCCATGCATGGCAATCTGATTGTAGCCGCGGTAGGCGTCCAAGAAATTGAGCCTGTTATGTCCAGCCGTTAAGTCCATAAGTTGGTCTATTCTAGGCAGAGGGAAGCTGTCTTTCGGACAAGCTCGGTTGACGGTCTTGTAGTCAACGCAAACTCGCCACTTCTCATTCTTCTTGGGCACCACGACCGTGTTTGAAATCCACCGAGGGTAGTGCACTTCCTGAATTGCTCGCACCTCAAGCAAGTTCTTCACTTCCTCCGCAACTACCTCGGCGTGATGCAGCGTCGATCTCCTTGTTCGCTGAATGACCGGCTTGGCTCCAGGGAAGACATTGAGATGATGGCATATAAAACTCGGATCCAGACCGGGCATGTCGTAAGGTGACCATGCGAAGACTTCGATGTTGGCCATCAAAAACTCAACCATCTCGGTCCTTTCTTAGGCTGTAAGGCTTGAGCCGAGCAAGAAGAACTTGTCCGGATGCTCTGTATCAATGCGCACTTCCACCAATTCCTCGACAACTTTGTCCTCGGCCTTGGTGCCCACATCGTCAAGGACTCCCCGGTCTTCCGGTCCCTCAATCATTTGAACGAAGCCTTTGGCAGCTCGGCTCCCGTTGACCGCCACGAAGCATTGTTTCGACATGACTTGATCGCTCCAAATCTCCTCGATTTCCCTCATAACCGAAAGGAATCTCATTACCTCATGATAGGTCGACGCTAGACGCTACGGCTTGCATAGCGTGAAGCCATCCCCTTCCAAGGATCAAATTATAAGTGGATGGCACCTGCAACACCTAGAACTCCACTTGTTTGACCACGGATCCCGCTTTGACCGGCAGGATAATCTTTCCCAGAGGCCACGCCGGTTGTGAGTTGAAACCAACCAGTGGTGAAGTTACTGGGGCCAAATCTGTATCCCGGAGCTTGAGCTGTTTGAAAGCGTCGTAGTACATGATCTCGACCGAGCTTTCCTGATCGATCAAGATCTGTTTAACATCAAATTCTTTGACGTGGAATGTAACCACTAGGGCATCGTTGTGCGGCGTCTGGATGCGCTCTAGGTCTCTTGAGGAGAAACTAATCACATCTTTCTCTTTGGTCTTCCCCCTCTTGAATGCAGGCTGAACCGAAAAAACTTCCCTCATGTGTTCTACCTTCTTGATCATACCTCGAAGCTCGTATATACGCGCCGGTTCCACTATGCCGTGAATGACATTAACAACCCCTTGTGTTGGCACATCTCAGTCATCCGGTCCCCACGGGTCAACTGGAGCTTGATTGGCCTTCACGCCCCCATCAATGTAAAGGTCCAGGTGTCCGGCTGCAACTAGCTCTTCCAAGTGTTGCCTCAAAGGCAAACAGTCCTCTGTCCGATGGCCTCGCTCCCGGTGAAACGTGCAACCGTACCGCGGATTGAAGCCCTTCTGTCCGTTGCCCAACTTAGCAGGAAACCGGACATACTCCTCGTCACGGATTTCACTAAGTATGCGATAGATTGGAATCTTAAAGATCGTAGTGATACCTGTCCTGGCCTTCAACCTTCTGTTTGCATCGGCTACGTCATCCCGGGGGTAGTCAACCCGGTCATTCTGACGTCCCCTACCCCGGTTTTTGCGATTTAAACCACAGTCCGATTCCTCAGCGCAGTCATTTGAACGGCTGGACTCTTGTCCGACCGCGTGTACTTTGCCAGCTGACCTCTTGTCTGCTACTACCGGAGTTGTTTACGCGGTAGATGCCGACGCATCATCCTCCACACGGATGTGCTCATTGATGCGCTGCATTAGCTAGCCCATGGATGTCGGCTGGTGCATGGTAAGCGAGTCCCGTAGTCTATGTCCGACCGGGAGACCTCGCTTGTATTGTGTGATTGCAAGGTTGACCGGGCAATCCAAAATCTCGTTAAAGGTCTCCCAATATTTGGAGTTGTATGCCTTCAATGTGTCGCTCGGTTCCATTTTGACACTCAGTAGGTGGTTAACTTCCTTTGGTGTTTTTGTGTTGGTTTTGAAGCGCGTCACGAAGGCCTCGGCCAACTGATGCCACCTTTCTATGCTCCCCTCTGGCAACCTCTCGAACCATTTCAAGCGTAGTTCGCCCAAACTTGACTGGAAGATAAGGCACATAAGTGCGTCATTCCGCCTATGCCCGGCCATGACCTGTCGGAAGTGACTCACATACATGTAGGGATCGGTTTTTCCGTCGTAGAGTGTGAATTTAAGCTGGTGGAAGCATGCCAGAAGCGGTGTTGTTTCTATCTCCGGGGAGAAAGGGGTGGCGCTCAACCTTGCCAAGTCTGTATCTAGAAGGAGTGGCGTTGCTTGGCGGGGTGGAGGCATTCCGACCTTCTCGCTGGCGTGAACCCCATAGGATAGCCGCTAGAACGCCAGCACCCTCTAAGCCTTCCGCCGGCGAGCTCGTTCCTTCAAGACCGCCCGTAAATCCTCTGAACGAGCGGAATAAGAATACCTCAACGTCGTCGCCGAACGTGAGGGTCAATAGGTGCTGTCTTGCGCACTGGACTTCTCTTCGTGCGGGTCGGAATCTCCAACCTTGTAACTTCTGGTGATGGAAATGGACGCAGTGTGTCACTGACTCTGACTGCCTGAACGGCGGGGTTGGGTGCGCTCACTGTGGTCTCCCACTCCAGCTACACCCTTCCCTTTAACATGCCGCTTCAGCTCCTCCATCTCCGCCGCCATTTACCGGATGACGGCGTCCTGGTCCCTTAACTTGTGTTCCAGACGTCTGGCATGTGATTCTTTCCGCTGTCGATGATTGTCTGGACTCCGTGAATGACCATAACTTCTTCCGCGCTTATCCCGCGCATCTCTTGAATGTCCTCCTGGAGAAGTCTCCAGGTCCGCCATCGGAGAAACGATGGTGGGATGCCTTTCTCTCCGTCTGCCTGACTCCGGGGTAACTCCGTCAATGGCAGACAACGGAATCTCGTCGTTGTTCGCCATGGACGGCGATCAAATGAGCCTAGAAGACAAGGTTTTGTCTGTCAAGATTCCCACAGACGGTGCCAATTGTGCGGGGAGCAAATATTCAGGCAAGCCTGCACTCCTTTCTTCCAAGCTCTTACCTGTCCGATTGACCTGCGAGCACAATGACGGTGAGCTACCCGGCGGTGTGTGGCCGGAAAACCCCTCTAACGATCAAGTTAGACACACACACAGGGAAGAGAGAGAGAGAGAGAGAGAGGACTGAGTTGTGTTTAGTGTTTTTCTCACCAAATTGTCTCATCTGCCAAGCATGGGGGGTGCAGACATGCTTATATACCTTCTGCGCCCCAAATCTACTCCTAGTGATCTCTCGACACGTAATACTGCTATCCCATCTGTCAGCACAAATCTTGTTGAACATCACCTAACCCGACTGCCAGCCCACTCTACTGGGAGCTCGGCAGCCGGGCTGCAGCATCTCGGCTGTCAACAGCCATGTTGTGCAGTTGGCCAGAGCGATCCACTCACCGCGCTCCGTTTCGACCGAGCTCGGTTGCATCCTGGCATTGCCGAGCTCGGGACAGCTCACACTGGTTTACCATCGGCCTTCCTGCCGAGCTAACTCTTGGACCATGGAACAACCATGCGTCGCCTGGCGCCGGACATCCCGCTTGACTAGCTTCTAAATCGTGAAGCCAAACAGCCCGGTCCAACCACACCTTCCCTAATCTGAGCAAAACCTCTAAGGATGGGGCCGTGTTACTACGGCCCAACCTTGTTCGGCCAAATCTGTCCGGCCCAAATCTGTCTGGCCATTATCACGGCCCAAACCTGATCATAAATCTCCCTCTCAATTACACTCTTCTCTCACAAAAAAAGCCAAAAAAGCCAAAAAACCAACCCACTTCCCAAACCAAGCCTAATTATTCTCTCACTAACCATTCTATTCAAGGATTGTTTGGGATTATCTAAATAAGTGCACTTTTTGACTTTTTACGAAAAAACGTGAAATAATATGGGTTGAGTTTGAAATGATGTAGTAGAGATATGATCTGACTTAAATAAGATAATGTGATTTAAATAGGATAGTGAATTTTTGACTTTTTGGCTCTTTTAGATTATGCCAAATTAGGCCTCAATCTAATCCGCCAAACGTGGCCAAACTACGCCTCCGATTAGGAAACGGGTTTGAAGAAAACTTTGAAGCATAAAACAAAAAAAACATAGGTTTCTCTTTGGTCAGAAATCAAATGGGTGAATGTTATTGGGCTTTATTGAGTCCATCACGGAATCCACATCAATAATCTAAATTGTTTAATATATAAGACTCGTTAAGTGTTTCATCTATGGAAAAAGCAACATTGATCGGATATCGATAGTCACTTGATCAAATCAAATTTATGTCAACGATAAGTATAATTTTAAAGATAATTATTAACACAAATGTGATTTGATCACGTAATTATTGATATTCAATTAATGTTATTTTTTAAATAAATGAAGTTCTCGATGAGTCTTATGTATTGAAAGATTTAGATTATCGATGTGGAAAATCAATTGGAGACAACCCTTTCCCAACAAAATATAAAATAAAAAAACAATAAAAAAAAAGAGGTTGTTTAACAGATTCCTTTCTCTTTTTTGTGTGTTTCCTTTCTCTATGCTCGGTAATATATATGCATATAAATTTGAAACATAGAGAATTTATTTGATAAATAAAAAATTATAATATACATTAAGTGTCAATATTTATTTTTTAATGATTTAATGACATCGGTGGGCCCACAAAAGGTTTTGGCCCACAACTTAGAGCCCAATCCACGGTTCAAGTACTAAAGCCCAGCACCCTTGAGAACCCAATGTTGAACCAGGGACTAATGGCATTTAAACACTTATTAAGGCCTCGTTTGGGAATAGGCTAATTTAGTAACTTTTTCACTATTTGGCTAAAATATGAGCTAAAAAAAAATAGTATGTTTAGGATGACTTTTTGGCTTTCTACGAAAAGATGTGCAAAAAGTAGAGAGAAAAGAGAATCTTTGACTTTTTTGTATGGGTTGTTGGCTTTTTTACTTTTTTAGTAACTTTTTGACTTTTTGGCTAAATCGGTCGCTTCTCAAACGAGGCCTAAGAAGGGAACCAGCCACGTAAGCAGACAAAGATCTACAAAGTTATTGCACACATACATCAGCCATTAATGAGACCCAGGTAGTATTAAATGCGGCAGCTCTTTCACGTCGGAGAAAACAGACTCACCGTGAACGAGGTCAGCTAAACCTTAGACTTACGGCCGACGAGACGGCTGGGAAGGAACATGGAAATGATGAATGAAAAAGATAACAAGCTTCAAAAGAACAATAGGTTAAGTTTTCTCTTACATCTCTTGTACATTATCTCTCTAGAAAAACCTTCTTACCTTGAACTAACTTGATCGTCGGAGTGTCCGCTAGGGGACTTCCCCTCATTGGACTGTTTTGGAGGTGTGTTCTCCGAGCTATAAACCCAACAGACCCATCTAAAGTGTGGATCAATCTGGTCCATCCATCCTCTGAGTTTACAGTATTACCAGTTGGCACCGTCTGTAAAAATCACTATTTCGGTTGACAATTGTGCTCATTATTGCCGAAGACCCATTCCCAGTTACTTCTCCTTCCCTCCCGTCGAGGTGGATGGTTATAACAAGATCCATGAATTTTCAACACAATGTCGTCGACCCCCAAGCAGAGCCTTCTCACCCAAACAACCCACCTCAGTACTTCACGGAGCTCGCCAACAGCATAAACCGCTTGACCGAGCAAAACCAGGCCTTGATCAACGCTTTGCTCCAGCGAAATCTCCATATCCCTCCTCCACCACCACAAGACATCCCTTCCAATCGGGACCAGACCCCGAACCATCCTTTCTAGCAAGCCCACCTTTCTAACCTAGAGGGCCTACAGGCTCCACCTCAAGACCTACACCCACTACCTCAGGGCTTGCATCCATCAAATCACACACTTGTCCCTAAAGGAGAGGTCTTTTACCATTCACAATGCCACTACTTAGTTAAATCTAAGTTCATTACTTATCCAACTATACCATTCATACACTTTATTCACAATTTTACCATTTACAAAAAAAAAAAAAAAAAACAACAACAACAACAACAACAAAAAACCATTACAGAACTGTCACCTTTATTTATTAACAACTTGCACCATCATACACTCTATTACAGAAATGACATTCACTTTATTACATTCACTTCATCACCAAAAACTAAATAAAAATAAATAAATAAAATAAAAAAAACAACAACAATAACAACAACAAAAACACAGGAAACACACCCAGCTCTTACTCCCCTTCGCTAGACGCTAGATCTTCCTCTTTCACCCCCTTATCTGGGGGAGTCTGGGCGACATCGTCCTCTCCTACTTTCACCAGACTGAAGTCCACATCTGGGAACAACTCATGCGCTTTATATTTGAAGCTCATCTAGCGCTGTCCCAGCATTGGCTCATTTCGTGCTTATAGAAGTTTGACCGCTGGAAGCCTTAGATTACTTCCTCTTCGCTCCTACCAGCAGCGGCCACTCCTGATGGCCCAGCACCCCCTTCACCCTCATTGGCCAAACTCCTCGCGACCACTACATCGATGGCCATCTGGAATTCAGCAGACCCCTTAAACTGCTCCACCGCCGCTACGCAGAGGTCTGGGTACGCCGCCCTCTCTGAGGCCATTTTAGCCCTCTCTTCTCCCAGCGTCCTCTCAAACTCCACGATGCACCCATCCGCTTCTTCTTTGTCTTTTAGGGCCTGGTCGCGGAGATCTTCGTTGTTGGAGAGGGCCTCTTCTGACCTTTCCTTGGTAGTGTTGCAGGCTTCTTGGACCTCGCCTACTTTTCTCCGCTCGCCCGCCAACTCAAACTCCAATGATACCGCCTTATAGCACACCACTTCCAGTTTTGATTTGATGACGGTGAGCTTGGAGGCAACTTTGGCTTGACCTATTCTGGCGCGTTCTGCCAAGTAGCTCTGTATCACTGCCAATACTTCCATCTTTATCGCCCTTTGCACATAGTCCAAGCCCTTTGCACAAGCACACCGCGCAGTTTTTCTCCAACCCGCCGTCTCCACCCTTAAGTTTTGCAATTGTGCCTTTACCCCTTCTAACTGGGCCTTCAGTGGCTCTGCATCCACCCTCGCCCGTGTCGCCTTATTCAGCAGGGCCGCCGCCAAGGTCGTCACTTCCATCTACGTTGAGAAGAACCTTCTCAGGAGGTCGGCCTCCGTAAATTGTGCCACCGACCTCACGGCCGCATCCTTTACTACCCCTAGGAGACGATCTGCGACGACCCTGGCTTCGCCCCCCTTCTCTTACCGAACGACCGACCATCGCACGAACATGATACGTGGTGGTCTTCAACGCGGCGCTCGTCTCCGCTCTACTCACTCGCCCCCTCTCTACTCCGGGACCTAGGGACACTTCTTGTACCGGCACAATCTTGGACAATTGGTCTTCCAACCCCTCGCCTCCTCCTAACTGCTCTGGCTTAGCTGTTCTACTCACTACTTGGGCACTTGGCCTCTCCCACCTCCATCATGGTCTCCTCCACTTCTACTTCTTGGGATACCTCCGACATCCCCTTCTTCGCCTTCTTCAGTACTAGTCCGCTTCACTCTCCTCCTCAGCCGCCCCCATTTTCTTCTATTTCTTCAACACTGCCTCCACCTCCTTTTTACTCCTCTTCTTCAGTGGATCCACTGGCGGTGGCAGTGGCGCAAAATTGGTCAAGTCTTTCTCTCCCAGCGGGTTGGGGCATGGTCGGATTCGCTCCTTCAAGACCAGCTTGGGCGCACAGCCTAACTTTGATTCTTTATATTTATCCGCCTTGGCGAACGTCCTTTTCTCCTCTGCCTCTTGCATCTTCCTCCTCGCCTCTAACTCTTCCTGTGCAGGGTCCTCCTCGGTCGGTTGTGGCCCGAGATTCAAGGAAAACAAGGTTGAAGGCTGGATAAGGTCATCCCACTTTAAGCCCTCCTCTCCCTCCACTCCTTTACTCGTTTCACCCTATTCTCCGCCTCTGCCTCCAGCCTTGGCTCCGCCGACTTAATGGGAATCTTCTACATTGTACGCACCTCGCTGTCACCATTTGCTGATACATAAAACCACCTTGGTCTCTACCCCTTCACCGGCTACAACAAACCCACCACTACTCCACTACCCACCACCGCCTGCAAAGTTACCCATGTTTCTTGTTGACCAGAGGCCTTATAACAAGAAAAGAACTCATCCACTATCATCGCCACTCCTTCGGTCGCCCGTGGCCATGAGATCGCACAGGCCAGTAATATTTTTCCATGCATTGGGCATCAGTTGACCTGGCACCACCTCCAACTGGTTCAATACGTCTACCACTATTTGTGGGAGTGGCAACCTCAGACCCACCCGCAACGCCTCCTCATAGAGTGTAAACTCCATCGGACTTGCATCCGACGCCCTCTCCTTCGACGTTGGCAACTTCAACTCTATCTCTGCTGGAATCTGGTACTTCTTACGCACCTCCTCTAGCTCCTCCACCGTAAACGTCAATTTGTCGGCCTTGGTGTGCCAGTGGTCAGGTCCCACTTGGCTAATCGGCCTCGCTGCCACAATCATTGTGGATGGACGAGGTCGCACCGCTTGCTCCGCCCCTCTTTCCTCCCACCTCTCCGTCCTATATTGCTCCGCCAACTCCACCGCATCATCCTCACCTCACTACAAGAAAAGTGGGCTTATGAGACGAAACTTTTTGCGACGGCACATTTGCCGTTGCAAAAAATGACTTTTTGCGACGGCACAACTTACCGTCTCAAAAAATGTGACTTTTTGAGACGGCACAACTTGCCGTCGCAAAAAATGTGACTTTTGGAGACGCCACAACTTCCCGTCGCCAAAAAATGTGACTTTTTAAGACTGCACAACTTGTCGTCGCAAAAAATGTGACTTTTGGAGACGGCACAACTTTCCGTCTCAAAAAATGTGACTTTTTTTAGACGACACAACTTGCTGTCGCCAAAAAATGTAACTTTTTGAGACGGCACAACTTGCCGTCGCAAAAAATAGAGTATTTGCGACGACAGAAATTGCTGTCGCAAAAAAAAAAAAAATAGAGTATTTGCTACGATACCAGCTGCAGTCGCAAAAAAAAAAGTAAGAGTTTTTTGCGATTGTAATATGTACCGTTGCAAAAAAAAAAAGTTAAAAAAAATATATATATATATATATATATATTGTGGCTTTGAGACGGCTTCATATATATATAGTCATAAAATGGTTTAAATAAATGCAACGGTATTTTTCTGTTACAAAAAAAAATAAAAAAATAAAAATGACATCGTCTTACTCTTTTGAACATTTCTCTTTTCACCCATTTTTTCATCTGTCTCTGTCTTTGTCTCTCTTCTCTTTCTCTCTCTCACTCATAACTCTTCTCTGTCTATCTGTCTGTCTCTCTCTCTATGTGTGTCTCTATCTCTCTTATCTCTCTCTCTCTCACTCATCACTCTTCTTTGTCAGTCTGTCTGTCTCTTTCTTTCTCTCTATCTCTCTGTCTCTCTTCTCTTTCTCTTTCTCTCTCTCACTCATCACTCTTCTCTGTCTGTCTATTTGTCTCTCTCTCTCTTTCTCTCTGTGTCTCTCATTCATCTTTCTTCTCTTTATCTCTCACATCTCTCTTTTCTCTCTGTCTCTCTTCTCTATCTCTTCTCTTTATCTCTCTCGCTCTCTCGTTCATCTATCTCTGTCTCTCTCTCGTTTATCTCTTTTTGCTCTTTCTCTCTCTCTCTCTGTCTATATCTTTTCATCTTCCTTTCTCTCTTCTCTTTCTCTCTCTCACTCATCACTCTTCTCTCTCTGTCTGTTTGTCTATCTGTCTCTCTTTGTCTCTCACTCATCTATCTCTTCTCTCATCTCTTTTCCCATCTCTTTTCTCTCTTTGTCTTTTTCGCTCATCTCTCTTCTCTTTATCTCTCTCGCTCATCTCTCTTCTCTCTATCTTTCTCTCTGTCTCTCTCGTTCACCTCTCTTCTCTTTATGTCTCTCTCGTTCATCTCTCTTCTCTCTATCTCTCTCTGTCTCTCTTTTCCATCTCTCTTCTCTCTATGTCTCTTTTCTGTCTATCACTCTCTATCTCTCTCTCTTTCTCTCCCTCCCTCCCACTATGTTTGCATTGCTCACTCTCTCACTCCCGTCTTCTCTATTTACTGAGCTCCCTCTCGATTTATCGATCCACTATAAGAAAATGCACTTTTAGAGGCCACTTTGTCTCTCTCTCTCTCGCTCATCACTCTGTCTCTCTCTCTCTCTCTCTCTCTCTCTCCTCTATTTGTCTCTCACTCATTTCTCTCTCTCACTACGCATCTCCTCTACCACCTTCACCACTACTGGAAACGCCATTCCACCACCACCACTACTTCTACTGTCGCCACTTCACCTCTACGACTACCATTACTACTACTATCGCTACCACTCCACTACCACTACTGCCACTACTACTACCATTACCTCTCTTTCACCCCTGCCACTCCATTACCTCTCTTTCACCCCTGTCACTCCATTTACACTACCACTACCACAACTTCACCACTAATCTCTTTCACCATCACCATCACCATCACCACCACCATCATCATCTCTTATCCACCACCTTCACCACTGCTGCCGCTCCCTTTCCTCTACCACAAAAAATTAGTTCATGATTTTTAGTAACTGAAAAAAATAGGCCGCAAAAAAATATTTTTCATTGACTATAGAAAATTAACTTTTATTTTAGTGGAAAATATTTTTCATTAAAATATATATTACCCCTACTTTTGCCAAATAAAAAATAATAATATTTTTTTTCATTAAAATAAAAATGAAACAAATAAATTTTCAATCTTAGTAACTAAAAAAAAAATTAAAAATTCATTAACTACAAAAAAAATAAATTTATTTATTTATTATTTTTCATTCCCGCCCCTTTATTTTTTTCTATTCCCGCTTCCCCCTTTATTTTTTTCCCATTCCCCCCCCAAAAAAAATCCCCAATCTCAAACCCCAAAAATCCCTAATCTCTTCTTCGCCCCTCTCTCTCTCTCTCTCTCTCTCAAGAGAGAGAGAGAGATCGACGGTGAGCGGCGGTAGACGACAGAGAGCAGCAGACGAGGGCGAGCGGCGGCAGATGACTGCAAGCAACAAACGAGGCTGCTGTGTGAATGGAGAGCGGCAGACAAGGTTCCTCTGTTGCAATCATCGTCTATATGAGATGGTTGGCATTATTTGTTTTGTGGTCCCTTGTGGAGGCTGCTAGACAAACAAACTATGGTTAGGGCTTTCAATGTGAATCTATGTTTGTGAATGTGATGAAGCTTTGCTCAGGTTTCATATAGTTTGGGATTTGTTAGACTTACAAGATGGGGTTTTTAGATGCAAATTGAAGTGTGACTTGTACTAATATTTTCAAACCCCCAAAAAACTCAAAAAATTCATTTTCATAACATCTATTATTGAACTGGTTGAATTTCATTTCTTATCAAACTAATTTAGTTTTTTTTTTAATCCCTTTTTATTTCTTATTATAAACCAACTTGGTTTATTTTTATTTATGTTCTTTTTTTCTTGTGTTGATAAACGGTTTCTATATTTAGAAAATAGTGCAAATGTGCTGGTTTGGGTGGATTGATTCTAAGATGAGGGATGTTGCTAACAACATCACCAGTCAATGTAGTCTGTATACGATTATTCATTGTTTAGACATAAAGGAGTACAATGAATAACATGATTATATTTGCAATACTGCAAAGAGGAACTAGGTGTTGTCAAATAAGAGTGTTGTGTATAGTTCACTTTGTTGCAAATTGCATAGTGAGATAGACTCTAGACTCTAGGTTATGGCATGATATCTTTCAGAAAATTTATAGGCAGTTTATTTTATTTTATAGGCAGTTTGGAAAATCTGCGAAAACTTTGTTCTTGGTACGTGTACTATAATTTATGTATTTCCTTTATTTTGAGACCTAGTCTTGAGGGCTGCAAGTGAGTTGGTCTAGCAGCAGTTTCAATTCTGCAGTAATTATGGTTTGTAGAGATAAAAGGGAAATTACAAAGAAATGTGCATTTGGTAACTTGTGTTGTGCATAATCCACTGTATGATTTGTCCATCTGATGACACTTCTGATTGGCAGTGAAACTTGGACCTGATGGTATATACTGTCTATTAATATATATGCATAAGTATATATGCAGTGTAGAAATATATGATATACATACCCTCAGCTTCTCATGGTGTTGTTTTTCTTTGCTTTTGTAGTGCCAGAAATTCACTCTAGCGAAAGTGGGCTAAACACTTGTAATCGGTGCTTCCAAGTTATGCTATCTCCACAGGTATATACTGTAAGTGCGATTGGCCTCTATGTAGATTGCCAAATAATGTTATCTTCATCTAGTTAAGCTAGGCCATTGTTATAAGCTTAATAATAAACATCGACACAAGGAGATGAAATTATAGGTTTCGTTATTGAGATATCTATGTCAGAGAGGGCAGTCTTGCATACGATTTGACATAATCAAGAAAACAGTTCACTTTTGTCTATTGTCCTCCACTATTTTACTTTTTGGTCAGTAGGAACGGACCAACTTCTTCTTTGTTACACCTCTAGCTTTTGATGAACTTGCTCGACTTAATCAACACTTTCTAAACATTGGAATGACACACGTGGTTTTCCACTTGCCTTTTGCAATTGCAAATTTAATTTTTGGGTAAAAGAAAGAAATAATTGTTTATTGCCATTATTTTTATTGCTTTTTTGGATAAGTTGTCACAAATGGCAATTTGAGAAGCATCCAACACTAACCTCTAATATACTGTATGCCTCTTTTGATCTTTACTGAATGGCAAATTGTATTAGTCCCAATAGTTGAATTTTGTAGTACTATTTTTTTTAAGAACTATCATGTTGCTACTGCATTGTGCCTCTCTTCATATTTGTCAGTTCAAAAGGGATTCAAGCAGCAGATCTTAAGATTTTGAGAGAAAAGCTAGAGCAAGAGGTAGTTTTTAAAGCACTTCTTGCTTTAATTTGAAATTTTCCATTTCATTTGTTTAATGTCTTCTCAACATGAAGATCTAAAACATACACAATATCTTTAAGGGGGGCCCCAATCTAGTGCTGGCTTCTTGGAAACTGAAATTGTGACAATCCTATTGAAAATGGTTGGAAGCCATCGTTTTTGCATAAAAGTAATTTTCCTTAGATTATTAACTGATGGTTTCCTAGAAGCAATCTTCAAAATGAAGTTTCAAAATAGGCTCTGAGAATTTATTCCCATCACCCTCCTAAATCACATGCTTGTAACTAAAATATTTCTTTTGCTTGCGACGAGCTAATGTTCTATCTATTGGATTTGCAGATATCATTACAATGTTACTGATTCAAGGCTGCGCCAGCATGTGGAGAAGGGTAATGAAGATGGATTGTATATTAGCTGTGTGGCTTCTGTAACAAATCTTTGGGCTGTAATTATCGATGCGGGAACAGGTTTCTGTTCCCAGGTCTATGAACTCTCAACTGTGTTCCTTCATAAGGTCATTTTTCAGATGTTTTGATGCTATCATGTGTGTGTTTAATTGTTGTATGTTCATACTCACTTCCAATTTTTTGTTTCTTATCAGGACTGGATTATGGAACAGTGGGAAAAGAATTACTGCATCAGCTCGATCGTTGGTGCTGTTAATGGGAGTTCCTTGGTTGTTATGTCTAAAGGTTAGTAAAAAAACTGTTTTTATAGAATTCATATAAATAGTTTTCTTTATTCATATATTTGTTGTTTGCATAAACTTTTATGCTACTTTTATAATTTGCATTTTCTCACCACAAGATAAAGGAAAAAATAGCTGAAAGCATGTGTGCCTTTAAGAAGTTGATATATTACCAACAAGATAAGTTAGTAAAGATGCATATTATTGGGGTGACATTTAAGTTTTAGATTAGGAGTTTGGCTAAGTAAATTTTCACAATTTGAAAATTGCTAGATTTTACTATTTTGATAACTGATTGTGGTAGAGGAGAGAGGATTATTTTTAAATCATAATATCCTTTTTTTTTTTTTTGTGTGTGTGTGTGTGTGTGTGTGTGTGGTAGTTTAGCTAGAGTTTTTTCATGGAGGGCCTATTTGAATTAGGAGTTCGTACAAAGATTGCTTTCTTTAGGTGAATAGCATTAGACTTATTCTCAATGTAGACAGTTTGGGAAGGAGGGTGTTTTTTCCTCCTAATTTGGTGTGTACGTGTAAGAAAGTTGTATTCAGTTGATTTATTGCTTCACTATGAGGCTGCTAGGCCATTTAAATTTGTAAGAAAGTGGTTTTGTTTTTTCAATTTAAATTTTCGTTTAAACTTGATTTGGACTCACTGATTGATGTTTAAGGCCATTTAAATTTGAAATTATCATTGCGGTCATTAGAGACATTACAAATTGATCCCATCAAACGTGTTGTTGGGGGTTAAAAATCTTCCTTGCTTGTTCCTAGGTCTTTTATTTCATTTTTTTTAATTATCATCTTATTTAAAGGTCGTATATTAATCTCTATTTGATGAATAAAGGATTGTAGTTACAACTTACAACATTAGAAAGAACTATGATTTTAAGAAGTCCGTTTTGAGTAGTGTATAAAAATTTGAATCTTCCAAAAGAGCATTTGAAGCTTGCTTAACCACAAATTAACATAGTTATGGAACTCCACGAATAAAATACCTGCTGTATATAGGTCTAGAGGTTTACATCTTGTTGTGTAGCATATAGCTCAGTCTAGGATATATCTACACCTTTATGTGTACAAACATAATATATGCATATATGCCAATTAATTGAAGGAAGATGAACTTTTGTAAAGATACTAGAAGGCTGACATTTCTTTGAAGGTGTCATAACTTATTTCCATTGCTTAATTTTCTCATAAATGCATTTGTTCTCATTGTTGATTGAGATGTTTAATTATCCATGTGGGATTTGATGACTAACAAAAAAAATGTTGTATTTGATGTTATGTGTACAAACATAATATATGCGTATATGCCAATTAATTGAAGGATGATGAACTTTTGTAGAGATACTAGAAGGCTGACATTTCTTTGAAGGTGTCATAACTTATTTCCATTGCTTAATTTTCTCAGAAATGCATTTGTTCTCATTGTGATTGAGATGTTTAATTATCCATGTGGGATTTGATGACTAACAAAAAAAATGTTGTATTTGATGTTGTTGGGACTTAGAGCCAGATTTCAGAAATAATTTTTATGTTTTTTTGTATTTAATGCGATAGTAGTTAAATTTTTATTTTTGTATTTGATTGAGATGTTTAATTATCCATGTGGGATTAGATGACTAACAAAAAAAATGTTGTATTTGATGCTATAGTAGTTAAATTTTTATGTTTTTTTGTAATTAACATTAACACATAATTATATTGTCATTAATTATTTTTATTTTTATTTTTCAGATATTTCCCATGTAGGAGTGTGCTTCTTGTGGAATGCATGCCTGTGGAGAATGTGGCTAACTTTTGTTTTTATTATCTACGAAGAATGATAAGAAAAATTGGTTTATGTTATTTTGAATTATGAACAAAATCATGTATATATTTAAACATTATATATGTATTATGGAACATTATATAGTGGGATAATTTTGTTGATGTGTAATTATGAATGGAAGAATATTTTATTATAGAGAAATTGTTATTTTTATACAGGAATTTTTATATTACTATGTAATTATTATGGAGAAATTTTAATATTTTTAATAATTTTATCGCAGGATGTTTTTTTCTTTTTTGTGACAGCATTACACCGTCGCAAAAAACAGAAAATTTTAATATTTTTATTGATTTTGTTATAGGTTTTACTTTTTGCGACGACACTAAATTGTCGCAAAAAATAGAAATTTTATTTTTTAAAATAAAAAATTTATTATTTTTTTTTATACTTTTTGCGACGGCGGTACACTGTCGCAAAAAATAGAATTTTTTATATTTTTAATACTTTTTGCGACGGCACCACACCGTCGCAAAAATAGTGTTCTTGCCGTTGCAAAAAAAAGACTATTAGCGACAGCATTTTTTGCCGTCTCAAATAACATTTTTAGCAACGGTAAAATAGTGCCGTCGCAAAAAGTCAAGAAATTTCAAACATTATTAGCGACTACAAAGTGCCGTCGCAAAAGGCAAAAATGTCGTCGCAAAACATTAGCGACGACACTGTGCCATCGCAAAAACTCGTTTTCAACGCCCCTAGTTGCGACCCCCCTCTTACCGTCGCAAAAAGTCATTTGCCGTTGCAAAAAGTTTTTTGCGACGGCATTAGGAGTATTAGCGACGGCATTAGGAGTATTAGCGACGGCATTTTACCGTCGCAAAAAGCTGAAATTTTAGTAGTGCCTGGCGCCTCTAACCTCATGGCTAGCGTTTCATCTCGAGCCATCTCTTTTACGTTTCTGTGTATTGCTTCGGACGCAGGCGTGAGGAAGTTCGCAAACCGTTGGAGGAGAGCGTCACATGAAACGAATGAGGTCAGGTCTAGGATGTGTTGGTTTCTCGCAATGAGATATGTAAAACGAATAACTCCAAATGTCCACGATTTGCCTACTCTTCAAGGATCAAGGTTAAAACTCGCCAGTTTGAAAATTTCAAAAGTTACTACTCTCGCCTTTTCCACATCCTATCCTAACCCTAACCTTTCGCTTCTTACTAACGCATTACCTCTCTCACCACTGGTTTAGATCATCCCACGTGTACAGCCACGATTCATCACCTTTTTTCCCTTCCCCATCTATTCCACTTCATATCATCACGTGCCTCATCACTCCTCGAACCCCACGCGTCGCCACCACCTCTCACTCGGCCCCCTTCGCGGTCGGCCCTCATCTTAGTCGATCTTCTTGCTCGGCCCCCCTCACGGTCGATCTTCTCACTCGGCCCCTTTCATTGTCGGTCCTCCTCGCGGTCGGTCTTCTCGTTCGGCCCCCTCGCTATGGGTCCTCCTTACGGTCGGTCTTCTCGCTCGACACTTTTCGCGATCGATCCTCCTCACAGTCGGTCTTCTCGCTTGGCCCTCTTCGCTGTTGGTCCTCCTCACGGTTGGTCTTCCTCACGGTCGGTCTTCCTCACGGTCGGTCTTCTTGCTCGGCCCCCCTCGCAGTCGGCCCTCCTCTTGATCGGTCTTCTCGCTCGACCTTCCCTCATGGTCGGCCCTCCTCTCGATCTTCCTCTCGCTTGGCCACCTCACGGTCGATCATACCCCTTGTCTTGGGAGGACACTTCCCATTTTCCTTCTTATTTCCTTCGTTAGACTAAAGCTGCACTTGGGAATATGGGACTACTGACATCGGTGGGCCCACAAAAGGTTTTGGCTCACAACTTAGAGCCCAATCCACGGTTCAAGTACTAAAGCCCAACACTCTTGAGAACCCAATGTTGAATTAGGGACCAATGGCATTTAAACACTTGTCAAGAAAGGAACCGGCTACATAAGCAGACAAAGATCTACAAAGTTATTGCACCCATACATCAGCCGTTAATGAGACCCTGGTAGCATTAAATGCAACAGCTCTTTCATGTTGGAGAAAACAGGCTCACCGTGAATGAGGTCAACTAAACCTTAAACTTACGGCCGATGAGACAGCTGAGAAAGGGCAAGGAAATGATGAATGAAAACGATAAAAGGCTTCAAAAGAATGATAGGTTAAGTTTTCTCTTACATCCCTCGTACATTATCTCTCTAGAAAAACCTCATTACCTTGAACTAACTTGATTGTCGGAATGTCCACTAGGGGACTTCCCCTCATTGGACTGTTTTGCAAGTGTGTTCTCCGAGCTATAAACCCAACAGACCCATTTGAAATGTGGATCAATCTGGCCCATCCATCCTCCGAGTTTACAATATTAACATTTAACAAAAATTAATCAAAATATTTTAGTTATAAAAAATTTTATTACAAAATTAACTTAAAATATTACATAAATAACATCACACAATATTTACACAACTCAATAAAAAAAATTTGGGATAAATTACACCTACACTCTCTAGGTTTGTGCTTAATACAAATTGCTCCCTTAGATTTCAGAAATTACACTTCCCTCCCTAAACTTTAGATTTGCATTACAAATTACTCCCTCCGTTAGTTTAGCTATTAAACCACTTGACAGTTTTTGTTTATGTTAGCAACTAATTATTTATAATGCCAATTTTAGCCCTATCACTCTCCTATCATTTTGATATATGCCCTGTAAGTTTCTTCTTCTATCATCCTCTGTTTCCAAAAATCCACTCAAAAAAAATTAAAAACTGGACAAACAAACAAATAACCAAAACCATTTTGGTTGTCATTCAATTAGAACATAAGAATTCATATGGCACATATTATAAATGGGTACAACTTACAGATTTATATCTTATGAAAAATACTCCATTCTAGAAACAAGTCATTGAATCTTGTATACATTTATCAATTAAAGCATTACAAATATATAAATTTGGGCCGAACGGTGGTCTGTCCAAGCAGTAGGCCTTGTCCTGCCACATCCAAGGGGTGTCTCCTCTGAGCTGTGTCATGCGCCATCCAAGCTGTGAATCTTTCTTCTAAAGTAAAAAATAGAAGACCCACATAATAAACTGGGAAATGATACAGAGCTCTGAATCTAGAGTTCTAATTTGAGCTCTAGTAATGTAGCAAAGGAAAAAAAAAACAAAACAAAACAAGGCACAAATATCACATCATGGGTGGGGGTCAACTCGTTAAAGCTCCTCTAAAGCTCTATATTTAGAACTCCAAATCTTTTTTCAAATAAACTTCACTCTCAGGTTAAAAGTCAATTTATTGATTTTTTTGATTTTTTAAAGTTACATTATTATTTTTTATTTTTTTATACGTTAAAAAAAGAGGTTAAAAAATCAACTTTTAAACTATTTCTCAAAACAATCTTCAATCTTCACCCTACTGAAAAATCAAGAAGAAAATTAAAACAAAATCTGAGGCCAAGCAGAAATGAGAGATATTGTTTGACAACCCAAGCAAACCCTTTGGTATGTACAATAGCAGACCAAAAAATCTGCTTAATGTATATTTATATTTATATTTATACACATAATCAAGAATTCCATCATTGATTTTGTGATAATGTGTATCTGATGTGTGAAAATTGGATTTATTATTTATATGTGGGGATATATTTTCTGAGTACCAACACGTGGCAAGGTGACGCCGACGTGTCAGCCGAGGTGCCACGTGTCTTGGTCGTTGTGCCGAGGTCATCTCGGCTAGGCCGAGGTTTCCTCCGAAGATATCGGAATCCGAGATAAGCGGATAAGGGGCAAGAGTCCTAGAATGAAGAGGGAACTCAACTTGGATAAGGACAAGAGTCCTAGATTGGGAGAAGACTTCAGTTTGGGTAAAGATAAGACTCTTAGAGAGTTTATCCTAAATCCACTGGGAATTCCAGATTAGCAGTAATCCTAAGTCCATTAGGGCCAGGCTCCTATTGGGACTAGGATTGGATTGGCTATAAAAGAGAGGCACCCCCATGGGTCTAAGGTATGGCTTTGATACTCAAGCTTGTGAGTTTAGTACTTGATTATCTTTGAGAGATATACTGACTTGATCGTCGGAGTGCGCCCGGGTGGTCGAAACCACCGCGGGATTCTTATATTTCTGTTACAGGTCAGTCAGGGGCCATCTATTCTGCCAGTGCTCTCCAGCTGGTTACTAAGCGGGCAGTGTGGTCGGAAAATCACCCACACATTGTATATATATTATGTGTGATTCTTGATCAAACCCACAAATCAAACATGGGATCAGTGTATGTACATGTATATATGTATGTATATATTGTGCAATTGGGATTCTTTTTGGTAATGGTTTAGCCATGGTGGTGATATCAACGGGATTTGTTGACCTGTGCATTGCACTTTCAATCTCTGCAGTAGGCAGAGAGGACCTTGTGGGCGTGGAGGTGGGGGTTGCATCACATGGTGGTGGTGGTTCGACGTCAAGCGGAGAGGACGGGTGATGACGGAGTTGTGGTTTTGAGATTTTACACAAATTTTACAGAAAGAGAGAGTATGAAAACTATGGAGTGTAATAGAATAATTTCACCTTTGCAGTTAAGGGTATTAAAGGTATTTTAACTTTTCCATCACTCTTGTCAAAAAAATCAATCGATGTGTTTCGTTTTAGTTTTATCAGTTTAATTTTTTGAGTTTTTTATTTTTCATATTTTTTTTATTTCTCGTATTTTTTTATTTCTAGTGAATATTTTTAAAATTTTAATCATATTTTAACTTTTTTTTGATACACCTTACTTATGAATAGTTTGGGATATTCTAAATAAGTACACTTTTTGACTTTTTATAAAATATGGGTTGGGTTTGAAGTGATGTGGTAGAGAGGTAATGTGACTTAAATAAGATGATATGACTTAAATAGGAAAGTGACTTTTTGACTTTTTTAGTACATGACAAACAAGGCCTTAGATGTATTTAAACAGTAAAGAAATATTTTAAAAATTAATAAATACACAGAAAAATACAAAAAATATATTGAATTTTCATTTTTTTTATTTTTGGTATTTGGTGAAATTTTTAAAGATTTTTTTATGAAAAATATAATTTTTAAGTGTATGTATCTAAAAATTAAAAAAAAAAATTGCTTAAAATATTAGAAAAATTTAGGAAAAACAAAAAAAAAATACGAAAAATAAGAAAGTAAATTTTTTTTTTTAATCATTTTCAAAAAAACTAGAAACGAACATGACAAGGGGTACAATGTAATTTTTAAAATGTAAAGGAAGTATTTTTATTAAACTCAAGCTTTAAGGGTGTCAATGTAGTTTAGTCTTTTTCTTTTTTTCTTCTTAACTCAGACCTATTTTGAGAAATAAATTAAAAATTAAATTTTTAATATATTTTTATTTTTTTTAAAAATATATAAATTAAAAAATGACCAAATTTAAAAAAATCAAAAAATCTAAAAATTAATTTTTAATTTAATTGACAAAATAGGCCTCAATAATTCTTGACATCTATATAACAATGGAAGGCTGATTTTGAATTCAAAATTGAAAATGTCTATGTGTCAAAATATGGATCATTAGATTGCTTCAATCCAAGGGCTAAAAATGTCTCATTCTCATTTGTCCAACAAGGACATTTCAATGGTTGAGATCAATATTGTTATTCACTCTGGATGGTCCAGATTTGGCCTTTGCTTTTCCTCTCTCCTCTTTCATCTCTGCACAAATCCTCCCTCTCTCATTTCATCTCTCATTTTAGAGATATCCCTTCTCTTTCATACGCTCTTCTCTCTCTCCCTCTCCTCTCGCGACGACACAGCCACTCACCAACTACCGACCACCTCTCCTCGCCTCTTGCTCTCCTCTCTTCTTTCGACCACCGACCATAGACTCTCTTCTCTTGCCCTCTTGATTTGCCTCTCCCCTCTTGCGACGACATTGTAACCATTCAGAGGTAAAGTACAACTTACAAATTTGCAAGTGATATTTTTGTGGGTTTCTCTCCTCTTAGAAGTTTCACTAGATTTTTGCTTAAAAGTTTCACTTAGAAGTTCCAGGGGTTATGTGTATTTTGATTTACGAAGACTTTATATGTATTTTTTCCTTTACGAAGTTTCTGTCCTCTTGCAAAGGTTCTTGGCGTGAGTTTACTCTCTCTGTCAGGTTGGGGTTTTCTATTGGGTTTATTGGTTATGTGTATTGGCTTTTCTATTTTTTCCTTTATGATCGGTAATTTTTTATTGGATTTATTGGGGTCTGTAACGCCCTCAAATTAATAGCATTAAACTCATTAAATAAGACATGCATTGACACTCAAATGATTCATATTCTTTCATATATCAGAGTTTCATTACAAAAGGTATTACATGTTAACAACAAAAGCAAATGCCTTACAGGCTTACAGCTTTCCAAGTTAACACTTGGTTACACCAAAAGAGTACTAACTCGTACACATTAAGCCCTTGGCTTGTATTTACATGTAATACATCAAAAAGTAAAACGACACCAGTGTGTCCGCCGCTTGCCTCCCAGGCTATGTCCTTGGAGGTGGCATGCTTCCTGTACCTGAAAATGATATTCCCATATAGGGTGAGCCACAGCCCAGTAGAAATACACTAAACCAACCATGAACAATGACTAAAATATTAGCAATTGATAGATGGCCAACACTGATACAATCACATAAATCACATATTTATGTCATACGACTTATGAGTCCAAATTACTTTTCATTTTCCCTTTTTCAACAGATAGGCATATAAGCACTACCCACATTCTCAACAGATATGTACAACAACAATATCCACATTCTCAGATAAGCAAATAAGCTATATCCACATTCTACAACAGATATGTATAACAACAATATCCACAGATAAGCATACAAGCTGTATCCACACTCTACAACAGATATGTATATCAACAATATCCACAGATAAGCATACAAGCTGTATCCACACTCTACAACAGATATGTATATCAACAATATCCACAGATAAGCATACAAGCTGTATCCACACTCTACAACAGATATGTATATCAACAATATCCACAGATAAGCATACAAGCTGTATCCACACTCTACAACAGATATGTATATCAACAATATCCACAGATAAGCATACAAGCTGTATCCACACTCTACAACAGATATGTATATCAACAATATCCACAGATAAGCATACAAGCTGTATCCACACTCTACAACAGATATGTATATCAACAATATCCACAGATAAGCATACAAGCTGTATCCACACTCTACAACAGATATGTATATCAACAATATCCACAGATAAGCATACAAGCTGTATCCACACTCTACAACAGATATGTATATCAACAATATCCACAGATAAGCATACAAGCTGTATCCACACTCTACAACAGATATGTATATCAACAATATCCACAGATAAGCATACAAGCTGTATCCACACTCTACAACAGATATGTATATCAACAATATCCAACTTGCAGCTCTCTCCCAGCCACCAAAAGACTTCCGCAAAACCTTCTACCCCAGTAAAGATTTTAAGAAGTTGCTGGGCTTGCCTGTTAATCAGTGCAAGGCCCCTCTGCTGGTCAACTACATCCCAACCTACAAATCTACCTTGCCCGACGTTCCTAAGAAAAGCAAGTCTCTACCTTCAGCAACGACTTCTTCTACCATTTCATCACCACGGCTTGACCAAGCCTCAACCTCTGACCTAACAGAGCAGCCATCAACATCTGTTCCCCAACTAATTCCTCCAGCGCAGCGTCGACGCCGTCGCCGAGTTCCTACTAACACTCCTACTGGTAGAACTCGTAGCCGAAAATGCCAAAGTGTTGAGGCGTGGGCTTCCGATCCAACCAACCCACCCATTGCACTTCTGACAATTCATTTCGGCACCAAAGTCACAGTCGCCGCCACTGCCGATGAGATGGGTTGCAGACCTGCAGTTGTTGAAGACCTGCTTACTAACATCCATGGTGTCGTCACAGTCCAATCCTTATCTTCTCCTTCTCAACCAACCCCAAAGCCAAAACGAATGAAGAAGGCCAAGGCTAAGGCCACAGTGACTCAGATCGATTCTGAGGACACTGTGCCCATCTCAATGCTAGTTGAGGTCGAGAAAAACGCCCCTTTTACCGAAACACGTCCCGCCAAGGACCCAGCATCCGAGGCCCTACCAGCCAAAAAGCCGAGGTCCGACCACCAAAAGGGCAACAGCTACTCCCGAGGCATGGTCTGGGCGCCCGAGATCATTCTCGACAATAGACCTCTTACCACCGGTGACAGTGCTGTGAATCTTGAGGTTGGCGCGGCCTTGTCAATGACAATTCTTCTGCTCGAAGACATGAACCGTATGGCCGAGTTACATGAGTATGAAGATTTCGCTTTTATGATGTAGCACTCGGTCTTGGTAAACCTTTTTCCTACTCTTTTGGTAGTCTTTCCATACTTAGTGAGATTCCACTAATCTGTTTTTCTTCTTCCAGGCCATCCAGCATGCTCACTCCTATGCCACGAAGACCGAAATGATGAGGAAGGATTTGGCGAAAAAGACAAAAGAAGCAGCCAAACTCCTATCTTTCCTTAACAAAGTCGAGGCCAACAATCGCGCTCTTATGGACCAGACTAAGGACGCCAAAACTGCTCAAAGTCTAGCTGAGAAAAAGGCCAAATCGGCAAAAGATGAAGCCGAGGCAGCAAGAGCCGATTTCAAAGTTGCCAATGCCAAAGTGGCTGATGTGGAGGCCATGCTTCAGGAGGCTCTTGCCAATAAAGAGACCGAGGTAAAGGTGGCCGACGAAAAGGCCTTTGAAGAGGGACAGGCCGCCATTCGTGACCAATACAAGCAACAAGTCAACTTGGATTGTAACCAAGGTTACTACCTCGGTTGGACGGCGACCCTCAACAAATTGGCTGTTTCTATGGACTCCGACCTTCGAGACACTAACCAGCTCGAGGTACCCTTCCCACCAGAGCCCGAGGATGATGTCGAGGACGATGAAGCCAACGAAGTGGAGGAGGAGATTGCCACTGAAATCTCTCACCCTCAATGAGCAAATTGATCTAACTCAAGATGAGGAGGATGACTTGGCTTCCAAGGGCGTCTCCCCCAAACCAACCATATCTGAAGCCGAGGTCTAGTGCATTGAAAAGAGTCTGGATAATACTTTACAAGAAATAGATGTTGAAATAAAAGCCGACAAGACTGCAACACTACCATCCGATCAAGCCAATCCTAGCACTTAGGATATTTCATTTTTTCCTTTCCTTTGTTTGTACTTTGTTTTTTCTGAACAATGCTTTAGTTTTCATATTTGGCCGATATTCTGCTTTTGTAATCTGAACAAGTAACCTTCTGTGAATGCAAGTAGTCTGATTTCTTCTAAGTGTTTGAATGTCTTCTTTTCTTTTATGTGTGTTCTATAACTTTCATACTTAGAATAATTTGGCATGCCTTCAATTTATTTCTTTAGTTGTATAGTCTCCTCGGAGTAAAATACCTCGGGCATAACTTCCAGTTTGTTCATCTCGGCCTTGGCTTAACACTTGAAAACATTGTAAAAATATTTTCACAAGTGTTGTCTTAAACTTGCCACTTCACTCTTACTTATTGTCTTCTATCAAGACTTCAGTCTTCTATACTTCCCAAGTTTGGCAACCTGGTAATCTCGGCGAGTACGTATGTATTTCTTTCAAATTTACCTCGGAATAACTTTAACTTGTAAATTTTTTTATTAAATTTCAACAAGTCCCAAGCACTTTAAACTCTATTTATCATTCTCCAACTCTCTACCCGCTAATATGAACTTAAGTTTCACTTAGGTTCTCATTAAGCATGTGGCTATGATCTTGTCGCCGAGGTTAGATTCAAACAGAGACTAGCCAAGGTTCTCAACCTTGGTCCCTCTGTTAATCTTACTCAAATGCACTTAGTTCCAATCTGAGTTTGATTCTGCCGATATGGCGGATCTAGGTTAATCTAACTTAGTTCAACTCCATTATATGCAAGTATAATTTTAACTTAGCCATATAATGAGTCTAAGTTATTCGTCATGTTTCACTCAGAAACATCACCAACTTAGTTCAACTCTATTATATGCAAGTATAATTCAACTCTGTCATATCATAAGTCTAAGTTATTCGTCATGTTTCAATCAGAAACATCGCTAAAGGACTAGTCAGTCGCATTACACAAGTTTGAAATTAAAAATTGAACTAAAATTTTATTATTACTTCAGCTAATAACAAAAAACTTTAAAAAATAAAAAATCTAATGATAGAAAAACTTCAAATTACAAGTGTTCCAAGGTCTTGGCAACTCTTTGTCCTTACTATCCTCAAGCCAATATGCACCGTTGCCGGCTACCGAGATGATTCTATAAGGTCCCTCACAATTTGGGCCTAGCTTGCCTTTCCTGGGATCCTTCTTGTTGCCGACCACTTTCCTTAGCACTAGGTCCCTAACCTTGAACTCTATTAGGTTGACCTTTTTGTTATAAGCCCTAGCAAACTGCTGCTGGTATGCCCCCAACCGAATCGCTGCTCTCTCCCTTCTTTCTTCCAACAGGTCCAGATCTCGGGCCAAGAATGCTTCATTGGTCCCATTCTCTACTCCTTGGGTTCTAATCCCTAGGATGTTAACTTCTAGCGGGATAACTGCTTTAGTGCCATACGCCATGGCGAATAGAGATTCCCTAGTTGATCTTCTCGGCGTAGTCCGATATGCCCAGAGTACATTGGGCAACTCTTCCACCCACTTTTCCATTGCTGCTTCTAGTCTTTTCTTGATCCCATCCAAGATAGTTTTGTTGGATACTTCTGTTTAACCAATGCTTTGAGGGGAAGCTTGGAGTGGAGTAGTAGTTCTTGATTTTATACTTTGCACAAAAGTTCCTGATTAGCTTACTGTCAAACTGTGTGCCATTATCTGCTATTATTGCACTTGGGATCCCAAACATGGTGATGATGTTCTTTCATATGAAGTTCTTTACATCAATATCTTGAATCTTTGCGAGGGATTCCACTTCTACCCACTTTGTGAAATAATCAGTTGCTACCAGTAGGGACTTCCTTTGTCCAGTCGCTTGAGGTAGTTGTCTAACAAGATCTATGCCTCACTGGGGGAATGGCTAAGGGCTGTACACTGGGTTTAAATCTGCTGCTGGTTGACGTATCAAAGGTGCAAACCTCTGGCACTTCTCACACTTTCTGACATAGGCTTCAACATCTTTCTGCATATAAGGCCACCAGTACCCCTGAGCAATGGCCCTATGAGCAAGTGACCTACCCCCAGCATGGCTTCCACATACTCATTTGTGTATTTCATATAGGAAGTCTTTAACTTGTGAATGGTGCACACATCTCAAAAAGGGCCCAATAAAAAACCTTATGTAAAGATATCCTTCTGCTGTCAGACTGAACCTTGTCGACTTTAGTCTGATCTTGCGTGCTTCTTTGTGATCATTTGGCAGTTTTCCATTTCTAAGGAATACTACTATCGCATCCATCCAACTTGATCCCATCTCTACACAAATTGCTTCATACTCTGTGTTCAATGGGTCTACACTTGGGCCTAACAAATAGTAAACCATTATTGTCCTTGTTTCTTCTGATTTCATTGCACTAGTCAAGTTAGCCAAGGCATTAGCATGGCTATTGTCATCTAGGCTAACTGTAGACTGCCCCGAACTCATTTCGCTCGCAAGGGAGCAAGTTGGGTTCTAGTTACTACAGTTCGGACTCCTGTCACGGTTCTGAATCTAATCTCACAAAGTGCAATGTAAGACTGATAAATCACCAAAGAGTCCAAATCCGGCAAATCGTTTTGAGAAATCGATTTCAATCAAAAAGCGCCAAACATGGACTGCTTTGCCAGATTTCAGAGTCGCCACCTAAATAATTTGTTTTGAAAAATTTAGGAAACCCTGACTCGTGCCTAAGGCCATGTGTCCGTCATCACCAAAGTTACCTCGGCTCGGGAACTTGGGTACGAGAGGGGAAGGTCCTGAAATGAGCACCCCCGCTCGCCCGATCAAAGGACCGGCCTCTACTAACATGATATGTTGTTTTTGTAAACACGTAAGTTCTTATTCCGGTTTTTAATCTAACTTACTATGTGATGCACACAGCATACAAGTATAGACTAAATCGCTCGATTTGGAACAAAACATCTCATGTTCGTTTTCGAAAATGGTTTGAAGGTGCTACTCGCAAGTAGGCTAAAATGCGGATTTGCCACCCTCAAGTGGGCTTAAAACATGATGATTTGCCACTTCAAGTGGGCTTAAAACTCACATTTTGATGAATTGTTCCAATCCAAGCAATGAAACCTTCATCCACAAGCATTCATGCAGTTAAACACTTAAACAAATAGCCTCATGGCAAGCATGCTATCATGGCAATCACTTATACACATGCAATCACTTACACACATGCAATCACTTACACACATGCAAGGATGCTAAAGCGTAAACACTCACAGTGTACTCCGAGCCGAAACAAAAGCTAGTTAGAAATTATGCATGATCCTAACTATGTTAATATGCCTAATGCAACACATGCAAAAATGCAACTAAAATAGGCTCGGTTATCTAGAATGGCATATGAATGCAACACTTGATAACATGCTTTGAAACACGTATTCAAGAAAGTGTATTGAAATACAATGCAGTTTGAATGATGTGCCGAGCCCGTGCATGCAAGACAAAATGAATGATGCACGCATGCAAACATAAGTATGCTAATTGAAACATGCCCTAAAACTAACCATCAAAAGTTGGTAAATAAAAAGGAGAAAGACGTGGGGTTGAAAGACATTCACACACTTACACATACTTATTACAACATTTGCCCTCTCGACGGAGGGTCTGAATGAAATGAAAGCTAACTAGCTACGCTAATTAAGCTAACTATTACAAATAAACTATTTAACTATTCTAGTTAACTAATTACAAACCGAATTGAGACTAGCTATGTTAAGCTAATTAGAATATTACAAAGATGAAATAAATTAGTTAAATACATTAACTAATTAATTACAAAAATCAGTAAATTAACTAGCTAAGCAAAGCAGTTAAAATGGCCTCGAGGGAAGGGGGACATGCATGCTCGGTTTGCTTCGCCCAGAAAATGCATTGCCTTGCCATAAGTTGTCTCTGTTTGCACTCACGGTAACCTTAGAACATCGAATGCACTTTTAGGTTGCATCTGCCTCAAAACATGAGCATTCTGGGCAAATTTTGCTACAAGTGGCTGGCAGGCTACTTAAACTGGTCGGCAGGCTACTTAAACTGGCCGGCCGGCCACTTCTCTTTCTAGAATCTCAACTTTGCTGCAACAGAGATCAACAAAGGCAGAACAATGCATTTGCAAGGAAATGTGTGTGCAACTATTCTTCTTATCATTTCTCAAGCTCAAAGGAGCGTAGTACTCGACTCTCAAGCCACCAATCACGCATCTCAATGCATGATGGCCAAGGAGCCAAGTTCGCACAATATTAGTGAATGCACAAACAACACATAAGAGCCTCCACCCTATCATGCACGCTCAAAGGTGTCGGCGACCAAGAAATGCAACACGTTTCATCACTTTGAGTATGAAACGTGCCACATCCCTTGTGTTTGGATTAACGTCTGATCCAAACACAATGCAATGCAAACAAGATGCTTATCTTTCAATGCTAGAGTGGCATACACGAGGCTCTATCATATAAGTTGTGCATGTATGACATGTTTAGAAGCTAAGGCATCAAAGCTAATAAAGTGTATTGCACATGAGGCATGCACTACAATGCTCAAATGGTCAAACCACACATGGACAGACCTAAGATGCTCCAAAACAGTGGCCAATACACACCAAAACCTAGGTACAAAAAAGCAAGGAACACATGCTCATCCGTTTGCTCGCAAGCAAGGCACAAAGCTTAATTTTCAAACACATTGAAAGAATGACATATACGAGAGCACGACAGAGGTACAAGCACTGAAATCATAAGCCAAATGATGACATATCATGCAAACAACACAAGTATGGCATGCTAGAGTCCTTAAGCATTAAAGCTAGCGAAGTACACAATACTAGGGCTATATAATACAACGCTCAACGGACTAAACCAACCCTAAACAGACCTTATGCATGCCAAGACAGTGGCCAAAATGATCTGAAATAATGGCATGAAAGGCAAGATAATGATGCTCATGGATTGGCTTATCAACAAGGCATAAGGGCACAACTCTTAAACATAATTAAAGAGTGATAAATATGAGAGTGTGACAAGGCTATATGCTCTGAAATTATGTGTTAAATGATACCATGTCACATAAACATCACAAATAAGGCATGCTAGAATGCCTAAAGCATAAGGCTAGTAAAGAACACTACCCAAGAAGCATGCAATACATAGCCTAAACAACCAAACCAGCTCCGGACAGAGCTCAATTAGGCCAAAACAAAGACCAAAACATGCTGAAATGGAAGTCCAAAAGCCTAGACAAGCATGTATACGTATTGGCTCACAAGTGAAGCATAAGGCTCAACCCTCAAACACAACAAGAGGGCAATAAATGCAAGATATGGTAGACGTATATGGTCTGAAATAACATGCCAAATGATGCCATGCCATGCAAAAAGCTCAAATATGACATGCTAGAGGTCTCAAAATGCAAGACTAGCAAAGCCAAATACACTATAGCTATGCAAAGCCAAAAACACTCAAATCAAACCTAAAGAATGCTAAAATAAAGCCAAAAATGTGCTGGAGTAGAGCATACACATGCTAGATCAATAGGTTAAAACACCAAATACACTAGGCTAGTGAGCAAAATTGCACTACAAGTGCAAGAAGCATGCAAGAGGCAACCAAGACAACCCAAAACAGAGTTATATCATGTTAAATCAAGAGTAAAAGCATGTAGGAGCATAGCCAAAATAAGCTAGAATGATGAGCCAAAGTAGTAAGCATGTAAGGCTAAAAGGCAAGATTAGACTACATGTGTAAAAAACATGCATGAGGTGACCCAACCAGGCCAAAACAGTGTTATGCCATGCTAAAATAAGACCAAAAATGAGCGGAGAACAAGCCAACACATGGTAGAAAAACATGCTCACTAATTAGGCCAACAAGGCATGTAACCAAGAAGTAAGAAGGGGACGTCACCCCTTCCTATTTTGGACTTCAAAACATGGTTTCTACCACTGAAATTCCTTTGAGTTTCAATCATAGAAAGGCCAAACAAAAGGTGCCTCCAAGGCTTTAAAAGAAGGCACCAACCTCAAGCAAATAAGGCACACAAAAGGGTGAAACACCCCCAACACCAAAGAGGCCTTAAACAACCTTTCTTAACACTTAAAATTAGAGCTTTTTGTAGTTAACAACCAGGCCTAAATCAGCATGCAAAGGTGGCTAAGCTCTTAATCAAAACAAACCTTTAAAGGGGCTAGCCTCTTACCCTTGAAGAACAAGAACAAGACAGCAACTCCAACAACAATTCTAAACCAAAAGCAATCCAAAGACCTCAAAACAAGCTCCAAGGGACCTCAGCTCCAAAATGAAGGTGTTTGACTAGGTGTTTGTGTGCAAAAGTATGAAGAAAACTCACTTTAAGGCTCAATATAACACAATATAGAGAGATAGTGAGAATTCTAGAGAGAGAAGGAGATTTTTTAGCTCTGAAAATCTGAACCTCCCTCAAGAGGGAAGAAGCTCCCCTTATATAGATCAATACAAGCAAAAAGCTTGCTCAATCCCTCCACGTGTATGGAGGATGAGTTCAGTGAGCCACAGCTGGCTCAAAATATCTACAAATATCTAAAAATGAGAAAAAATGGCTGCCGGCCAGTTAAGATGGCCTGCCGGCCACTTTACTAGCCGGACGGCCGGCCACTTGAAGTGGCTTACAAGGGAGAAAAGTGGCCGGCAAGTGCCATAAGTGGCTGGCAAGGCCCTCTCCCCCCTAGGCAAGAAGTAACAAGGTATGGTTAAAAAACAAACCAAAAGGAAAGGATCCAAGAGACCCCAAGACAAGGCACTCAGCCAAAAGCTCCCGAAACTAGCCTACTGGCCACCGTAAGTAGCCTACAAGAGAGAAAAGTAGCCTACAGCTACAAAAAGTGGCCTACAGGCCTCTCTCTCGCTTCAGGCAAAGGCACCAAGGTTCGGTCCAAAAACAAGGCCAAAAAGAAGAGAGTTAAGAGACCCCGAGACAAGGCCCTCAACCGAGACCTTCGGGAGCTCGAAACAAGCACAAACATGTGCAATCATTGCGTGCACAAACGATGACGTTTGAGTCTTAAGGTCGGTTAAAAATGGGGTGTCTACACTAACTTGCTGTAATCGGCAATCTTGGAATAAAGCTATCAGTCTGACAACCTCCTTTACATAGGCCATCATTCTTTCATCCCGGGCTGCGTATTCACCTGTTGCTTGGTTGACGATAAGCTGGGAGTCACAAAAGACCACCACCTCGTCGGCTTCCATTGCTGCTGCCAACTTCAATCCTGCGATCAGTGCTTCGTATTTTGCTTCGTTGTTTGAGGCTTTAACCCCCAAACAAATAGATTGTTCCAGCATCCGCCCGTCTGGCGATACTAGTATTACTTCTGCCCTTGCTCCCCGACGATTTGAACTCCCATCAACAAACAGACAGAAGGAGTCGCCGATGTAAATATCGCAAGGCCTAAGTTTCTCTTCTTTCTTCTATTCTGTTATCCCCAGCTGGGTTTCTTCTTGTTCACCTGGACATCCTAAACCGTGACTCAACGGAGCCCGATGGAGGATGGCGCTAGGTGTGAACTCGGCCACGAAGTCGTCCAGAACCTGACCTTTGATTATTGTTCTGGGTCTAAATTCCAGGTCGTATTGGTCCAACGCCACTACCATCTAGCTATCCTGCTTGTCTCCTTACTGCAACAGAGACTTCAAAGGATGCTCAGTTAATACCACAATCTTGTGGGCTTGACAGTAATGATTTAGCTTCTTGGAAGCCATTACTAAGGCCAGTGTCAGTTTCTCTAAGGGTAAGTATCTGGTTTCTGCATCTGCTAGGGTTTTACTCACATAATAAACTGCCTCTTTTCTCCATTCTCTTCTTTGATTACCACTGCACTCACTGCATGCTTTGAAACCGCCAAGTATAAGAACAGCTCCCCCTCAGGTACCAGATTTGAGAGAACTGGAGCTGTGGTCAAGTATTTTTTCAATTCTGCCAAGGCAACTTCGCACTCTTCTTTCCACAAAAAATATGTGGCCTTCTTCACTAAACTAAAAAAATGTTTACATTTGTCAGAACTTCAGCTTATGAACCTATTTGGGGCTGCGACCCTTCCAGTCAACATCTGTACTTGTTTTGCCAATGTCGAGCTCTTTAAGTCCAAGATGGCCTTGATCTGGTCTGGGCTCACCTCAATGCCCCTTCTGGTAACCAAGTATCCCAAGAACTTTCCTGACCCAACTCCAAATGCACACTTCGACGCATTGAGTCAGAGTCGAAATGTCCTCAGGATATCAAAAACTACTTTCAGGTCGGCCAGATGATCCTCAGGCTTTTTTGGTCTTCATGACCATGTCATCAATGTATACCTCCACTATTTTGCCTATTAGATATCTGAACATTTTAGTCACCAATCTCTGGTAAGTTGCTCCTGCATTTTTCAACCTGAAATGTATCACTCTGTAGTAATACAGCCCTTTTGGGGTGATAAATGCAGCCTTCTTCTCATCGGGGGGTACATGGCTATCTGATGGTACCCCATGTAAACGTCGAGGAAGCTCATCCTTCCATGCCCTGATATGGCATCCACCAATTGGTCAATCTTGGGAAGCGGGAAACTGTTTTTAGGACAGGCCTTATTCAAGCTGGTGAAGTCCACACTAACCCTCCACTTCCCATTCTTCTTCTTCACAACAACTGTGTTTGATAACCATGTTGGGTAGTTTACCTCTCAAATGGCTCTGGCCTCCAGCAATTTATCCACCTCCTCTTCTACTGCCTCAACATGCATCAAGGTTGGTCTTCTAGCCCGTTGAATGACAAGTTTAGCCGACCTGTCTACATTTAGTCTATGGCAAGTGACCTTGGGGTCAATGCTAGGCATCTCGTATGGTGTCCAGGTAAACACCTCAATGCTTGTTCGTAACAACGCCTCTAACTCCTTTTCCTCTTCCCCGACCAAGCTTGAGCTAAGAAGAAAGAAGCGTTCTTCATCCCCTTGCTATACCAGGATCTTTTTTAGGGCTTCCTCGCTTTTGTTGGCTGGTTCCTTGCCGACGTCATCCAGGACCGCCATGTCCTTATCCTCAATTTTTGTTGATTTTGCTTCTCGCACGCTGCAGATGGATTTCATTGCTGCCATGAAACAATTTTTTGCCTGCACTGGATCCCCTCTGACCTCCTCAACTTCATGCGCTGTTGGGAACCGCAATAGTTAGTGTAGTGTAGAAGGGACAGCCCTCATTGTGTGCAACCATGACCTTCCCAGGATAATATTGTAAGGGAAGGGGATGTCAATCACTGTAAATTCTGTACTCACCTTCCTTGTGCCTGCCTACACCTCCAAATTTATTGCCCCCAAGGGCCATGTCCATTGGACTACTAGACTACTCGAGGTCATCGGCTTTGTTAAGAGAGGTGAGGAGCTTGGACTACTGGACTACTCGAGGTCATCGGCTTTGTTAAGATTTTACAAAGAGCTCGACCTTCCGTTGAACTCGACCATTGGACTACTGGACTACTCGAGGTCATCTTAGTGAAGGTCGAGCTCCTTGTAAAATCTGACATACATGATGTCACAGGAGTTGCCTTGGTCAATCAGACTGCACCTTACTTAGCATTCTCCAATCTTGAGGGATATCACCAGAGCATCGTTGTGTGGATGTTGTACCATGTCTAGGTCAACTTTAGTGAATAACACCATGGGTCTCTGGTATACGTCTGTCCTAGGCAGCTTTTGCTGGGCCTGACATACATGTTGTAGGTGTTTTACCTTCTGTGTCTCTCCCCGCATATCATCTCGTTAACCTTTGAGTGGATCACATTGATCACTTGAGGTCCGTCTACTTGCGGTTGTGGTGCTGGTAGAGGCGGTACTGCTAGTATCTGCGGCAACTTTACCTGCTCTTCCCTTGTTCTGGCTTCATCTACCAGGTCCCTTAAATGTCCTTGTCTTACCAGATCTTCTAAATGTGCCTTTAGGACTCTACACCCCTGAGTCAGATGTCCATCCTCATTGTGGTAGGCACAGCGCTTCCCCAAACTTCTTCCCATAAATTTTCCAAGAACCCTTTCTGGTGCTCTATAATATGGTTGGTTCCTGATCCTCTTTAGCACTTTGTAAATCGGAATTCAGAATATGGTAGTGACTGCCTATGCAGCTCTCAGTCCTATCTCTTGCCTGTTATATCTAGTATTACCTCGGCCTCGCTTCGGCGATCCGTTTCTCTTCTCTTACTTCGACGCCTTTGTCCTTGGCGTGTCTTCCTCGACTCTCGCATACTTCTTTATCCTGGCCATAAGTTCCTCTATACTTTTTGACAGTGTCTTTGCCAGCGATTTTTGAAGCTGACAGTCGTCGTTCAGGCCGTTCTTAAAAGACACGATCGCCACCTCTTGGTTGCACCTGGTATTCAGTTAAACACCTCATAATATCTTTTGGCATAAGCCTTAAGGCTTTCATCCTCGCCAATTCTCAGAGCCATTAGAGAGTCCACCCTCAATGGCTATAGTTTGTTTGTCACAAACCTGGCCACAAACATGTCAGCCAGGCCTTCCTAACTCTTCACAGTTCCTTTCGGCAACTTGTGAAACTAATCTGATGCGATTTCCCCAAAAGACGAGGCGAACACCTTGCACAGTAGCAGCTCGATCTCGGTATACAGTGAGTTCAGGTACAAGCGACGTGAAAGTTAAGATCATATTTACCGTCGTATATATGGAATCTCGGCATATGGACCTTTTCGGGGGCATCAAATTTATCCAATTCTACCGACAATGGTGTCTCGGCTTGACAGGAGAGGTTACCTCGGCATCTTGTCGCTTCCTCTGGAGGTAATCCCAAAATCCTCTTTGGTTCATCCAAGAGCTTGGTTGTCAACGGATTTCGACCTTTTTGGTGCGCTACTTCCGGTATCGTTATGAGTCGTCTTGGACCTCCCTCCATTAGTCGTGTCGAAACAAAGCTTCTTCCCTTGAGCATGCCGATGTTCTTTGATGTAGGCTTTTTTGGTACGATGTGTCTTCTGAGACTCTCCTTTAATCAACTCTTCTCACCCGACCTCCCATGATGACCGGTGAGAATGTTCCTTGGTCCTGTCATACTGAGGGACAGCGGGAACTATTTTTTGCCCTCCTTTCTGGGCATCGTTCTTGGCCGCTGGAATCGGCGTGTCTTGTAATGGAAACGGTGGCTGCATGACATTGTTTTGCATTATGAAATTGACGACCGATTGCAGGTCTGCCGATTTGCTCGCCATTCCCTTCATCTTGTTGTCCCTCCACATGTATTTATCTTTCCATACCTTGAGGTTGTTCTCGTTATAATACCCACCTCGGTCTGCCTTCTTTAGTACGTCTCCCTCTTGGCCGTCGTCTTTCTCTCCGGGATTCTTATCTCAAGTTTCTTCGTTGCAGTTATCCTCCTCTACGTTAGGGTCAATGTGTTTACCACTCCCAGTAGGGATGTTGTCCCCAATCTTCTATTTCTGTCCGTCATTGGCCATCTATTCTCCCTTCTTTCTTACAGACGGCGCCAAATTGTGGGTGTTGACTTCTGACCACACTGGCAAACAGGTACTCAGCTGAAGAACACCGGCAGGATAGATTGCGCCCGAACAACCTGTCACAAAAAGATAAGACTCTGGCGGTGGTTCGTCCACCTGAGGGCACTCTGATGATCAAGTCAGTACTCAATTATCTCTCAAAGATAGCAAACAGTGCTTAACTCACAAGACAAAATACAAAAAACGTACCTTAGACCCACGAGGGTGCCTTACTTTTATAGCCTGCACTAACCTGATCCCTGTAGAAGCCTAGCCTCAATGGACTCTGGCTCAATGCTCATCCTGAACCCTCTAATAGATAAAGCTAAAATCCCTAAGAGTCTTATCCTTATCCAGACTAAGGCCCTTCCCCATTCTAGGACTCTTGTCCCTTATCCGTTCATCTCGGATTCTGATATCTTCGCAGATAATCTCGGCCTGGCCAAGATCACCTCGGCGCCACGACGATGACACGTGGCACCTCGGCTGGCACTTCGGTGCAACCTTGGCCACATATTGTCATTCACAAAAATACGCCCCCACAACTTCAACATGTCTCAAAGCATAAAAATTAATACTCTGATCATTGTTTATACCATAGTTGTTGTTTTAGGATTTACTTATTTTTTGGCTTATTTTTTTTATTTATTTTCGTCTTTGGTTAACGTTTTTTACAAATTTTCAAAAAATTTAGGTTTTTAGATTCAACTCAACAAGACAAATCAAAAAATCATAATTTTTTTTAAAATTTCAAAAAAAATTCAGAAAAGACAAAAATAAGAAAAAATAAGCAATCTTTTTGGCTTATTTTGACCTTTTCAAATTTTTATTGAAATTTTTCGCAAAAAATACATTTTAGATTCGTTTCGACAAGACGGACCGAAAAAGTAAAAAACGTTGACATAATTTTGAAAACAAATACTAAAAAAAATAAAACAATTGAAAAAAAAGAAGAGGTGACCTTTTTTTTTTTGGAAGGGGGAGGGGGTGGTTCCCAAAAGAATCCAATACTGGACGAAATGTCATTTTTTTAATTGGTACGATATCTACTAGTATCAATATGTTTCAAATTTATCGCAAAAAAATTGTATGCATTAAAAATATTATCTAGTAGTAAACAATTTAAGGCTATCATTTAACCATCAAAAGTTGTATTGTTTTATTTTGGGTAAATTACACTTACATTCCCTGAGGTTTTTGACAATTACAAGGACTTCTCCCGTGGTTTCAATAATTACACTAACCTCCTTTACTTTTAAAACTATTATCAAGATTCCCCCCTGTTAAGTTATTTAACAGAATTTGTTGATATCAAGCTGATGTCATACCAAAAATGACAAAATTGACAGTTAATTATTTTATCTATTCAAATGAGAAATTTCACTCACCTCCCCTAAAGCTTTGCATATATATTATAAAAAAGTCAATACATATTTTACCATTATTTAATAAAATTCTTAAATTTCATGCAATATTAAACAAAATTCTTAAATTGTTAAGAAATTATTAAATCATTTAATGCAAAAACAATCTTAATTTTTATTGATCAAATACTTAAAAATAAATAATCTCTCTAAAATTGATATTAGATAATATCCTAATAATTTAATATAAGACTTATTTTACACCACATAAATAACCTAAAATTTATTATTTTAAGTAATGCATTTATTATTTGGTTTTTTTAAAAATTTAAAATAAATAGATTTATTTTTTTCCTACAATTTGCATTACTTATTTATTCATTTGTAAAAAAATTATTATTTATCTTTTCTAAATCATATATTATTCTTAAATTTTAATTTTTATCTTTGAGTCATTAAATTTCTAGTCGATGCAAATTTAAAAAAAACACAAGTTAATATTTAATTACAAAAAATTTAAAAATAAAAATAGAAGTAAAAAAAAATAATGGCCTCACAATAAATTAAAATTAATTAATAGGGAATGAATGATCAAGAAATGATTTGAGAATAATAAACAATTCAAACAATTTGTCATTTCTTATATCTAAAATTAAAATTAATTTTTACTTGAATGAAGAAATTATTTGATAATAATAAAATACTCAATTAATTTTTTATATATCATTTAAACTATTTTTATTAAATTAAATGTTAAAATTAATTTCTCACCTTTATTCATGGTTGAATTTTTATTTTATTTTTTTGTTTATAAAAGTTCAAAAATTTGATGTGGAAGAAAATAGAGTTAATAAATTACATTTATATTTTAAAAAAATTATGAAAAATAAATAATAATTTCATATATATTTATTAGGTAAATTAAATTACATTTATATATTTTTTCGTTAGAAAGTGTTTATTTTGTTGTGTGTTTAAATTGATATTAGAATTTGATTTCTTAGTCTTGTCAATAAAATTATATGTATATTATATATACAGAAGAAATAAAATTAGATAATTTAAATAATAACACTTCTCTATAAATAATAATAGAACAAAATAAAGGTAAGAAATTAAAAAATAAAATAAAAGTTTAAAAATTAATGAAAGTAAGAAATTAATTTTAAGATTTAATTTAGGATGAAACACCAATAAATTTCAAATAGTAATCTTATAAACTATTTGATCCTCCTTTTTTTTTACAGACCTAAAAGTCTCATTCTAATATAAATTACATAAAGGGTCAAGCATAAAAGCGTATGGTTTAATGTTGAAATCATAAACGTAACATTTCAATAAAAACTTCTTAGTGTACATTTTCAAATGTAACACTCTAACATAACACTTTAAAAACGTAACACTCCAATGTAACATACTAAAAAACTCCTTAGTATACTTTTTTCAAACGTAACAACGTAACATTTCATAAAAACTTCTTACACTGTGTTTGGTTAGGAGATTTGGGAAGAAATTTGGAAACGAAAAGGGAAAGGTAGGTGAAATATAAATAAAATATACCTATAGTTTCACACACCTTTTCCTTCTTCCTTTTCAAATCCCTCAACCAAACATAGTTTTAGTGTACTTTTTCTAAACATAACACTTCAATCAATATAACACTAAAAAACTCCTTAGTGTATTTTTTTATATATACAGAAGAAATAAAATTAGATAATTTAAATAATAACACTTCGCTATAAATAATAATAGAACAAAATAAAGGTAAGAAATTAAAAAATAAAATAAAAGTTTAACAATTAATGAAAGTAAGAAATTAGTTTTAAGATTTAATTTAAGGTGAAACACCAATAAATTTCAAATAGTAATCTTATAAACTATTTGATCCTCCTTTTTTTTTACAGACCTAAAAGTCTCATTCTAATGTAAATTACATAAAGGGTCAAGCATAAAAGCATATGGTTTAATGTTGAAATCATAAACGTAACATTTCAATAAAAACTTCTTAGTGTACATTTTCAAATGTAACACTCTAGCATAACACTTTAAAAACATAACACTCCAATGTAACACACTAAAAAACTCCTTAGTATACTTTTTTTAAATGTAACAACGTAACATTTCATAAAAACTTCTTACACTGTGTTTGGTTAGGAGATTTGGAAAGAAATTTGGAAACGAAAAGGGAAAGGTAGGTGAAATATAAATAAAATATACCTATAGTTTCACACACCTTTTCCTTCTTCCTTTTCAAATCCCTCAACCAAACATAATTTTAGTGTACTTTTTCTAAACATAACACTTCAATCAATATAACACTAAAAAACTCCTTAGTGTATTTTTTTCAAACGTAACAATATAATTGTAATGCCTCGAAATAACTAGCAATAAAACCATCTCATGATAATAATGAAATAAAGATACAATACAAAATATAATACACTTCCATTTCATATGATCTCGAATGTACAAAAAAAAAACACATGCGGTTATACGTTCATGAATTCTAACCCTGAATCTATAGCATACGTCACTTAATAAAGAAATGGATTGAAAACTAAACAAATAAGATAACGCCCTAATAACTACAATTTTTCAAGACAATGTTTGGTTATAATAAAAAGAATTTAAATCTAATACAGTTAAAGCCGCAGACTTGTACAAATTAAATACAACAATTAACATAAAAGAAGCTTTCAACTCCAAGTTCCTCCCAAGCTATGTCCTTGGCGGGGGCATATCATCAGTACTTGAAAATGGTTTTCCCATATAGGGTGAACCAAAACCCAGTAGAAAAACTCTAACACGGTTTATGAATCTTAATAAAGATATAAGGTAAATGCATATGCAATGCTCATGCCGAAAATATTTTATATCTCCTTTAAAACTATGCAATGCCAAGTCTATATTATAATTCAAGAAATCATTTCCTTTATAATAGAAAATAGGACTGTGAATACAACTATGGGAATCCCTAGGTATATGTTTACAAGCAGGATATACAAGCACTACCAATTTGTCATTTTTACCGATATTAATCGGAAGGCTCGACACCTAACTGCTTGGGTTTCTAGACTTTCACCAAGGACACACATGCCAACATAATACCATAATCGCACCCCCTACCTAGATTCACCAAGGTATTCGCCATTTTTTTCTCAAAACAATAGACATTTTTAATGTGTTAAATATGCAACAATGCCCAATGCAAATAGATGAGAAAATAGTTTCATTTCTCCTAAGTCTCATGTAATTTCTACAACAATCATAGTTATTCTCCACCGATAGCCCAAAACAGATATCTCTAAACAGATAATTAAATTTCCAATAAGGTTATACTTTTCAAAATCTCAAGATGAAAGTGATAATACATATCCACTACGCCATCCTCATCAACACCAATCCAATTTTATAAATGCAACATCAAATCCATTTATCTATATAGAACTAACATTTGATAAATTTAGGGTAAAATCCCATTTTTCTTTATAATTCAGTCTCAAGGATAAAAATTCATCTTTCCATCATAACTCCATAATAAATACATTTCCTTAATCATTTCCAACAACTCATTTGAAAACCTCTCATTTTTATATCAACCAAAATCCTAGGTTTGTCAAAAAAATCCCCAAATCACAATATTATTTCAAAAACACAAATAACTAAGTTAAAAATCATAAGAAAGTGCAAAGATATCCTTACGTTGAAGCTAGAAGGCAAGAGAAAGAGTGATGGAACCTCAACAACGTTGAAACCCAACTTTGTTTCAATTAAAAGAAAGCTCTCAGAGTGCTCTACCTTTTTGTCAAAGAGACTAGGGTGGAGAAGTCAACGGATCTAGGTCTATTTGTAGAGAGAAGGTGAGTTCTAAAGAGAAAGGGTCTCAACTTAGGATTTTGAAATATTTAGAGAGAGAGAGGGATGAAAAGGTGAGTCAAAAAGGTAACTTTACAGAATGATATACGTGTAGACCGCTCAAGTGCAAGAAGTGTCACTCAAGTGACCAGATACAATAAGTGGGACCGCTCGAGCAAAGAATACCAACTCCCAGTATCTCTGCAGACCTACAAAAGTACTGGAAGTTCACAAAGACTGCTTGAGCGTAGGAATCACAGCTCGAACGAAGAGGCAAAATTCTAGGCAACAACAGTTTTAAAAACAAGCTACTAACCTGTTCCAAATGCAACCGAGACACTCTAATAACCAAACTCAATGAGGAATAAGGAGAAATGAAACGTGAACAACCATATAAGACAATGAAACTCGGATCTAGAATGTCACGACCTAAACCCACCCCCACAGGTTTAGCGTCGTAACCGGCTAGTAATCCGAGATTACCGAAGGCCTGACTGAACCAAGCAAGTAAACGGGGCTAGCGGAAGCTATTATATGAGAAAACGATATGTCCAATGAGGTGTGTATACACATGAGGCAAAAGACATCGCTATAGTTATATATACATTCATGCAGAAGTACATCATGTTGTCATAAGTTTGTCAAAAGACAATAAAAAGAGAAAAGTCACTCCCATCGAAGACAAAAAAAATAATGCCAGGGACAATCGATCAAAAAAACATGAGCGAGTTACAAAAGGGTGCACACTGGCCACCTCAAGACTCGGATAGATTGGAACCTCGCAGTGAGGCACAGAAATTAGCTTGACAAAATCAAAGCAAGGTCGACGTCACTATGTCATTTCCTGAGCTGGATCACCTATATAACATATCAAAATATGAGCTAGAGCCCAGCGAATAACAATTGAATAAAGAGATTCTGAACGATAATTATAACATAAAATAAAACACATATTGAGCAGATTCGTATGATATTTAAGAAACATAACACATCACGTAGTATATCTAAAAGCAAGAAATACAGGTGGTCTAGAAGACCGAATAGGCGGTCATGAAGACCAAAGATCAAATATAATAGCCAATACTGTAACAACCCTCACCACTGTTTACCGATTAACCACTGATTACTGCTAAACTGAGACTGATTATGATAAGTAATTGAATCGACTGAAATACTGAACTGATCGATTGAATGTGCTAGTTTAAATGCATATCTATCTGTTGATTGTTAAATTATCTGTTTATGTTTTATGATTTAAACTGCAAATTGAAAGCCTTATCGGCAGCCGAATCTAAAATTGATTGATGATTTATGATCATTAGAATTTATGTGATTTTATGGCACATTTAATTAAATTGTGATTTGGTATGTTTAAATTAGATTAATTATTGATAAATTGCAAACTTGGACTTAATCACAACTTTGCCATGCGTAGTGACCCACTAACTAAATACTTTGAGCCTCATACACACTTGACCAAAACATTTTCTTCATCCATTTCCTTGTTCTAGCCGACTAGAGTGAGAGAGTGAGAGGAATTGAGTTGAACTTGGAGAATTGGCTAGAGAACTTGAAGAATTGAAGTATAGATTGCAAATTGAGCTCCCTTATCTTGCATTGGAGACCTAAGGTAGTATAATCACCCTCTTATTTATGAATTGAGCTTGTTCTTGCATGATTCATGTCAAAATTAGGGGATTGAGTCTAGAATTGGCTTAATGTGTTGAATTGTAGCATAGATCATGCATGCATGCTTTCATTGTCGAAATTTGAGTCGATTTCATAGAAATTTGTTACTTGCATGTCCAAGTTCTAGCTAAGGTTCATGAATTCATCTTGTTTTTGGAACAATTGGCTCATTAGAGCAATTATTTGAAGCTTGAAAGTTGTTTAAAGTCTTGCATGTTCAATTGAAGTTATGTTCTTGAAATTTGGTTTGAAATTGAGTTGAATTGATCTTCCTTTGGGGCTTTGGTTTTACAATTGACCTTTGAAACATGTTGTTGTATGAGTTTACAAATGTTTTCCAGCAAATTAGCCCAAGAGGATCAAAATTCATGTTTTAAAACTTGATTTTGAGCTTGAGGTTCAAATTTGGGAATTCCAGATTTTGAACTCACGCTCGAGCAGGGTATCTGGCGCTCGAGCGTGAAATTCGTGCTCCCATTGCTTTGCACTGTTTTGAGGTCCGCTCGAGCGGGGTAATTTACGCTCAAGTGGGACCTTGTGTCTTACGCTCGAGCGGGTGTCGAGCGCCCAATCGAGCGTGAATTTCATCTATCCAGCACTTTTGACTGTTTTGCAGTACGCTCGAGCGGGTAAGTCTGCGCTCGAGCGGAAACCTTTGTCTACATGTCCGCTCGAGCGAAGTAATCGATGCTCGAGTAGGACCCCTGTTTTCTGAAAATCCTAAAAATGCTTTTAAAGTGCATCTTTGCATCCTCATCCCATCCGAGGCATTCTTAGGCCTAGTTTAAGGCATCTTAATGAGGATATTGATGTAGAACCACACCGAGTTAAGATAGGGATTAAGTTGTATTTTCCCAACTGTATAGCTTAGTGTGTGTTCACTCTGTAACTGTGTAGGGTTGGTATCCGGAGACGCACTCTAGCTTATCTGTAGCCCAGAACTCTGTGAGTAACAACTGTGTAAAGATATGTTCAAATATGATTATCTTCTGAACAATTGAACTGTACTGTTTTCTGAAATGATACTGTTACTGAATGAATGATGTCCTAATTGTGAATTGTATTGTGGCATCCTTAGCAACTTACTGTTACTTTGTTGTACTGCTACTGTCACAGAGATCTCTGTCGGTTCCCATGTTGGAACCACTACTGTTTACTGATATGATGGCCATCAACTAACTGTTCGATCTGATGAGACCTACTGTGCTGTTTTGCTATTGGATGTACCACATATGACTGTAATGCCTGAATAGCTGATATACTAATTAAAATGATTGTTTTCAATACTGTAAGGACATTCATTCTTAACCTCTTTACGCATTATGTTATTCACTGGGTTTTAGCTCACTGTTTCTATATATATATATATATATATATGTAAGTGTTCAGGCACCAAACTGGGGCTAGGAGTGTGGGTTAGACTCCCCTTTTTGTCAAGCCAACCACTGTGCCTCACTGCGAGGTTCCGAGCCTGCCAAGCTATGGCTTAGAGGTGTTTTAATTTCCCCCGTCTGTCTCTGTATCTGTTTTGTAATGTTGTATAGACCGATAGCATTGTACTGTACTGTTTCAATAGGGATTAAGTCCCTGTCCTGAACGATTGTAAATGTTGTACATACTATTTTGCACTGATGGTATATGTGTATGAAAAGTCTTTTTGTATACAGATTGTCACAGCTCATTGGACATTGTTCATTTACTGTTTTGGCTTCCGCCATGCCCCTGTACTCTGCATTATTGTTTGACCGTTAAGCAGGCCTTCGGTAATCACGGATTACTGGCCGGTTACGGTGCTAAACCCATAGGACGGGTTTGGGTCATGACAGAGTGGTATCAGAGCGATACTTAACCACGAGTTATACCGCACACACGTGTCCAAATGAGCTATAGGGTGTCCTAAAAGAGCAATTAGGGCATCACATGAGCATGAAAAGTGTGTGTGGACATGACATGAATATGTGTTAATGTGTTGAAACATATAACTGCTTATGTTTAAATGTTTAAAGTATGCAACTTCCTATGTTTATTATTACTATGTTGCATATAGTGAAATGGATAATGCAAGCACTGCTAATGAAACTGAATCCTCTAAGGCAAGAATGGCGAGGTTGGAGAGAATGGTGGAACTACTAACCGCAAGACTAGAATAACAACAGAACCAACAGCCCCCACCTCCTCCAGTACAACCAGAGCCACGTGTTAATGATGATATCATAGCTCTAACACAGAAATTTAGCAAGATGAAACCGTCATCCTTTCAGGGAGGCCTTGAACCCTTAAAGGCTGAAGCTTGGGTTCTTGAAACAGAAAAATTGTTTGAAGTGTTTCCGTGCTCTGAAGCACATAAAGTATTGCTAGCTACCTTCACCTTGTAAGAAGAAGCTAGAAGGTGGTGGATGTTAATCCGTGATCCAAATATTGTCATGACCTGGGCTCAATTTAAGGAGTCCTTCTTCGAAAAGTACTTTCCTTAGTGTGTCAGGGACAGAAAGGTGACTGAATTTGAACAGCTGAAACAAGGTACCATGTCCGTAGGAGAGTATGAAACAAAGTTCACCAAACTTGCTAGATATTCACCACACATGGTTGATACAGATTATAAAAAGGCCAGGAAGTTTGAAGGTGGCCTGAATGTGGAAATTCTTGACAGAATAAATGTACTGAAACTGTTGAAATATGTAGATGTTCTTGACAGAGCCATCATGGCCGAAGCAAATATCGAAGCTTTGAAACAGACTGAAACGCCCGCAACTGAGTGGCGCGGGAAGAAACGAGGTTTTAAATTCAAGAAAGGCAGGAACAACCCACTGAACAAAAAGCAAAACTCAGGGTCAACCACCAGCTCCAATCAGGGAAGTGGTTTCATACCGCCCTGTTCTGAATGTGGTAACAAACACAAAGGGGTTTGTTATAAGTTATCTGGTGCTTGGCACAGGTGTGGCAAGGTGGGCCACATGGTAAAAGATTGTCCCTCTGCTCCTCAGGGCAATAGTAAAGCTGCAGCCAGCGGCGCAACATTAACTGCTCCACCAAAACCCAACCCAAAAGCTACTGGGAAAGAGCCTATGAGGTAAGGCTGAGTGTTCGCACTCGTACCGGGAGACGTACAAAATACCGAGACCGTCGTGTCAGGTATCCTCTCTATTTGTACCCAAAATGCTATGTACTGATTGATTCGGGATCTACACATTCATACGTGTTACATGCTTTTTTGCGAAAATTGAATAGACCATTAGAACCCATGAATTATCTGTTAGCTGTATCTTCACCTGTTGGGGGATCTATGACTTGTGCTTATATGTACCCTGCATGTGAAATTATTATTGGGGATATGCATCTGTATATTGATTTACTGCCATTGAACGTTGACCATTTTGATGTAATATTGGGGATGAACTGGTTAACGAAGTATCATGCCACCATAGACTGTGTAACGAAACAAGTAGTTTTCCGTCCACCTGGTTTGCCTGAATTTGTGTTTAACAGAGTAGGAGTAGTACCTCCCCCGTATCTAATTTCATCCATGAAAGCCTGTAAATTGATTAAGAAGGGGTATAAAGGGTATCTGTGTTATGTATTGACTGTAACTACTGATGATAATGCTAATGTGAACAGTATTCCTATAGTCAGAGAATTTCCAGATGTTTTTCCAGATAGTCTACCAGGGGATTTGATTGATAGGGAGATTGAGTTCACTGTTGATGTAATTCCGGGTATACAGCCAGTATCTAAAGCTCCATACAGAATGGCACCTACCGAATTGAAAAAACTGAAAGTTCAGCTGTAAAAACTGTTAGACAAAAAGTTCATCAGGCCTAGTACTTCACCGTGGGGCACCTGTCTTATTTGTGAAAAAGAAAGACGGCTCACTGAGACTCTGTATCAACTACCGTGAATTGAACAAGGTAACTGTGAAAAATAAATATCCATTGCCACGTATTGATGACTTATTTGATCAGTTACAGGGTGCTCAAGTTTTCTCTAAGATTGATCTCAGATCCGGATATCATCAGCTGAAAGTTAAACCAGAAGACATTGATAAAACTGCTTTTCGAACGAGGTATGGACATTACGAATTCCTAGTTATGCCTTTCGGAGTTACCAATGCACCTGCTGCATTTATAGACCTTATGAATAGAATCTTTAAACCATTCCTCGATGACTTTATTGTTGTATTCATAGATGACATTCTGATTTATTCCAAGAGTAGAGAAGAACATGAACATCATCTGAGACTTGCCTTACAAACCCTAAGAGAATAGAAACTTTTTGCTAAACTGTCTAAATGTGAATTTTGGCTTGATCATGTTATGTTTTTGGGACATGTTATTAGTAGGGATGGAATTTCAGTTGATCCACAGAAAGTTGAAACAGTGGTAAATTGGCCTAGACCAACAAATGTTACAGAAATCCAAAACTTTTTGGGATTAGCTGGATATTACAGAAGATTTGTCAAAGATTTCTCCAAAATTGCCCTACCACTAACGCAGTTGACTCAGAAAGGGATATCTTTTGACTGGACTGACCGAAGGGAATCAGCATTCCAAGAGTTGAAAACTCGACTTGTGACTGCACTGGTTCTTACCCTACCTTGAAGTACGAATGGTTTTACCATTTTTAGTGATGCTTCTCATAAGGGTTTGGGGTGTGTTTTAATGCAGAATGGGAGAGTTATTGCCTATGCTTCCCGACAACTGAGACCGCATGAAAAAAACTACCCGACCCATGACTTGGAACTTGCTGCAGTAGTATTTGCATTGAAAATCTAGCGTCACTACCTTTATGGGGCGACATGTGAAGTATATACCGACCACAAGAGTCTGAAATATTTCTTCACACAGAAAGAACTGAACATGAGACAGTGGAGATGGCTAGAATTGATTAAAGATTATGACCTACAGATTTTGTACCATCCGAGGAAAGCCAACACCGCTGCCGATGCATTGAGTCGGAAATCGATTGGGAACTTAGCCTGTTTACTCGCTGGACAGAAAGAGTTGCTTTGTGACCTTGAGAAATCTGAAATTGAGATTGTTTGGCGAGAACAAGGTGGAACAATAGCTGTTATTTCTGCTTAACCGGCACTGATTAAAGAGATTAAAGAGAGGCAGCAACAGGATGACTTCTTGAAGAAAATCATCGATGAATGAGAATCTAAACCGAGACCGGATTTCAAATTTGAGAATAATGTACTGAAATTTCATGGAAGATTGTGTGTACCGAATGACTCTGAACTGAAAAGAAGAATTCTGCAAGAGGGCCACAATTCAAAACTATCTATCCATCCAGGGAATACAAAAATGTACCAAGATTTGAAACTGAATTTTTGGTGGCCAGGAATGAAGAAAGAAATTACTAATTTTGTATCAAAATGTCTTCATTGCCAACAAGTTAAAGCTGAACATCAATGACCCACAGGCTTACTGCAACTTTTACCAATACCGGAGTGGAAATGGGAACATATTACCATGAATTTCATCGTTGGTTTACCTCGCTCCAGTAAAGGTATGGACTCAATTTGGGTTATTATTGATAAACTGACTAAATCTGCTCACTTCTTACCTGTCAAAATAATTTATAATGCGGACAAATTGGCTATATTCTATATTGATGAGATTGTTAGACTGCATGGAGTGCCTGTGTCCATTGTTTCTGATAGGGACTCGAAATTTACATCGAGATTCTGGCAAAGCCTACAGACTGCATTGGGTACTGAACTGAGACTGAGTAGTGCATACCATCCTCAGACAGATGGTCAATCAGAAAGGACCATCCAGACTCTAGAGGATTTACTGCGGATGTGTGTTCTTGATTTCCAGGGAAATTGGGAAAGTCATCTACCGGTAGCTGAATTTGCCTACAACAACAACTTCCATTAAGTATTGGTATGGCGCCTTTCGAGGCATTGTATGGCAGAAAATGTCGATCTCCGATTTGCTGGGCAGAAGTTGGAGATGGGCCATTGATTGGGCCCGAGATTGTGTATGAAACTACAGAAAAAGTAAAACTGATCCAACAGAGATTGAAAACCGCACAGAGCCGACAGAAAAGTTATGCGGATGTCAAAAGACGAGACAGAGAGTATGAAGTAGGTGATCACATTTTTGTAAAAGTGACACCGATGAAAGGCCAGACTCGTTTTGGAGTCAAAGGCAAGTTAGCACCGAAATATGTCGGACCATATGAAATTATCGAGAAAATCAATCCGATAGCGTATCAAGTAGCGCTTCCTCCTGAAATGGATCATTTGCATAACGTGTTCCACATTTCTATGTTGAGGGACTACCTCCAGGATCCTTTCCATGTGATAGAGCCTACTCGTGTAGTGCTGAGTGATGACTACACTTATGAGGAACAGCCTGTTCAGATTGTAAACAGACGGATTAAAAAGTTGAGAAACAAAGAGATTCCGTTAGTGAAAGTGGACTGGCAAAACCATGGTGGCATGTATGCCACTTGGGAAAGGGAAGATGACATGGCCAAAAGATATCCTGAACTGTTCCCTCTGAATCCTGTTTTCTTCTAGAATGAAGGTAACTCGAGTTTAGAGAACTAAACTCTTTATAAGAAGGGGAGACTGTAACAACCCTCACCATTGTTTACCGATTAATTACTGATTACTGCTAAACTGAGACTGATTATGATAAGTAATTGAATCGACTAAAATACTGAACTGATCGATTGAATGTGCTAGTTTAAATGCATATCTATCTGTTGATTGTTAAATTATCTGTTTATGTTTTATGATTTAAACTGCAAATTGAAGGCCTTATCGACAGCCTAATCTGAAATTGATTGATGATTTATGATTATTAGAATTTATGTGATTTTATGGCATATTTAATTAAAATGTGATTTGGTATGTTTAAATTAGATTAATTATTGATAAATTGCAAACTTGGACTTAATCACAACTTTGCCATGCCTAGTGACCCACTAACTAAACACTTTGAGCCTCATACACACTTGACCAAAACATTTTCTTCATCCATTTCCTTGTTCTAGCCGACTAGAGTGAGGGAGTGAGAGAAATTGAGTTGAACTTGGAGAATTGGCTAGAGAACTTGAAGAATTGAAGTATAGATTGCAAATTGAGCTCTCTTGTCTTGCATTGGAGACCTAAGGTAGTACAATCACCCTCTTGTTTATGAATTGAGCTTGTTCTTGCATGATTCATGTCAAAATTAGGGGATTGAGTCTAGAATTGGCTTAATGTGTTTAATTGTAGCATAGATCATGCGTGCATGCTTTCATTGTCGAAATTTGAGTCGATTTCATGGAAAATTGTTACTTGCATGTCCAAGTTCTAGCTAAGGTTCATGAATTCATCTTGTTTTTGGAACAATTGGCTCATTAGAGCAATTATTTGAAGCTTGAAAGTTGTTTAAAGTCTTGCATGTTCAATTAAAGTTATGTTCTTGAAATTTGGTTTGAAATTGAGTTGAATTGATCTTCCTTTGGGGCTTTGGTTTTACAATTGACCTTTGAAACATGTTGTTCTATAAGTTTACAAATTTTTTCCAGCAAATTAGCCTAAGAGGATCAAAATTCATGTTTTAAAACTTGATTTTGAGCTTGAGGTTCAAATCTGGGAATTCCAGATTTTGAACTCACGCTCGAGCGTGAAATTCGTGCTCCTAGTGCTTTGCACTATTTTGAGGTCCGCTGGAGCGGAGTAATTTACGCTCGAGTGGGACCTTGTGTCTTACGCTCGAGCGGGTGTCGAGCACCCAATCGAGCATGAATTTCACCTATCCAGCACTTTTGACTATTTTGCAGTACGCTCGAGCGGGTAAGTCTGCGCTCGAGCGGAAACCTTTGTCTACATGTCCGCTCGAGCGGAGTGATCGACGCTCGAGCGGGACCCCTGCTTTCTAAAAATCCTAAAAATGCTTTTAAAGTGCATCTTTGCATCCTCATCCCATCCTAGGCATTCTTAGGCCTAGCTTAAGGCATCTTAATGAGGATATTGATGTAGAACCACACCGAGTCAAGATAGGGATTAAGTTATATTTTCCCAACTGTATAGCTTAGTGTGTGTTCACTCTATAACTGTGTAGGGTTGGCATCCGGAGACGCGCTCTAGCTTATCTATAGCCCAAAACTCTGTGAGTAACAACTGTGTAAAGATATGTTCAAATATGATTATCTTCTGAACAATTGAACTGTACTGTTTTCTGAAATGATACTGTTACTGAATGAATGATGTCCTAATTGTGAACTGTATTGTGGTATCCTTAGCAACCTACTGTTACTTTGTTATACTACTACTGTCACAGAGATCTCTATCAGTTCCCATGTTGGAACCACTACTGTTTACTGATATGATGGCCATCAACTAACTGTTCGATCTGATAAAACCTACTGTACTGTTTTGCTACTCGATGTACCACATATGATTGTAATGACTGAATAACTGATATGCTAATTGAAATGATTGTTTTCAATACTGTAAGGACATTCATTCTTAACCTCTTTACGCATTATGTTATTCACTGGGCTTTAGCTCACTGTTTCTATATATATATATATGTAGGTGTTCAGGCACCAAACCGGGGCTAGGAGTGTGGGTTAGACTCCCCTTTTTGTCAAGTCAACCATTGTGCCTCACTGCGAGGTTCCGAGCCTGCCAAGCTATGGCTCAGGGGTGTTTTAATTTCCCCCGTCTGTCTCTGTGTCTGTTTTGTAATGTTGTATAGACTGATAGCACTGTACTGTACTGTTTCAATAGGGATTAAGTCCCTGTCCTGAACGATTGTAAATGTTGTACATACTGTTTTGCACCGATGGTATATGTGTATGAAAAGTCTTTTTGCATACAAACTGTCACAGCTCATTGGACATTGTTCATTTACTGTTTTGGCTTCCGCCATGCCCCTGTACTCTGTATTATTGTTTGACCGTTAAGCAAACCTTCGGTAATCACGGATTACTGGCCAGTTACGGTGCTAAACCCATAGGGGCGGGTTTGGGTCGTGACAAATACCATATTAAACAAGAGTTCCATGAGGTGGAACTGACAGATCTGTAATCATTCAAATGGTGCCAGGGTTGCCATAGTAAACAAAGAAAATAGTGATAAGATTATCATTCGTTAACACAGGAAACTTTCGAAGTAATGCGTAAATTCGTAGCAAAGAAAGGTAATTGAAATTAAACATATTTGTATAACAGTGTTACTCACAATCAGTTCTGTGTTGCAGATGATTGGAACAAGACGTTTGACCTACACAAACAGATATAAGCGTTGTTCACTTAAAATGTAGTTTATTCTTGTTAAATGCTCATACAATGCAAATGGACATCAATTATGGGTGTGAAACACGCTAAGGAAGGTCCAGAAGTGGGGTAAATAACACAGAAAAGTGGAACTGAGGCCATCAAATAACCGCACGTGTGGAGGTCATTGGCCACACGTGTAGGACCCTCTCCACACGTGCGTCATTAGGTGTTTTTTAAGCAGAATGCTCCCCAACATTCCCCTGTTCTCCGCACGTGCGGGCCTACCCGCCGCACGTGCTCCAATGCACTCCCGCGCGTACGGGGCTCCCTTACCACACATGCGGTTCTGGGTGTTCCAGAACCAAGTTTTTGCCTTGTTTTTGGAACTTCAACACACCAAAAATCAAACCCAAATTCACTCAGATTAAGGACCAAAAATTAAGGAACATGGTATAAAAACAATTACCTAGAATAGGACTTAAAATTCATACATCAAATCCCTTAATCTCATAAACACTTAAAGATTAAAGAGGGAATGCACATGGTAATTCTATGTCTTAACAAAATTATAGAAATATGACTTAAATTCATATAAAACCATAGGAATGAGCAAGGTTATGGAATACCTGCAAGGTTATGGGAAAATCCCTCTCATTAGGGTTTCTAGCTCAACTTACACCACCCAATCTTTCCCCCACTCCTCAAATTCCATGAATTCAAGATGAAAATTAATCTCATGCAAGAAATTAAGAGGAAATTTTACCTTAATGTGTTAATTGATGAAGTTGTCTCAATTTCTCTCATTCTTCTTCTTGATCACTCACCCAAGCTCAACTCTAGAACACACACACACACACACACACACATACTCTCTCTCTCTCTCTCCCAGATTATATCTCTCTATTTTCCTTACTAATTAGAGCCACATATACATATATCTAGATATTTAATTTGCCTATCTAACTTATCTATCTTAGAGTAAGTAACTTAGAGCCTCATAAATTAACTTATTTAGTTAATTTATTAAAGGACTACTCCATCTAATTAAGGTGAATCAACTCTAACCACTTCGTCCAGTAATTAACTTATAACCCTGCGATTTAACGAATTAGACAAGTCTTTTCATAAGTGAACATATCTGTTAACAAACATAATGCACATAAATAAGCATACAACTCACAGATAGATGCATAATTCAGATTAATCATAAAATTAATGGCTATGTAAAAAGCGGGTGTTACACAGAACATCAAATGGGTCGGATCTAAACCAAAATTGGTATAATAATATTCTAAAAAAACTTCTTAATGCACTTTTCCCAAACGTAACACTCCAATCAATGTAACACACAAAAAACTCCTTAGTGTACTTTTTCCAAATGTAACAACATAACATTCCAAAAAAATTCCTTAATGTATTTTTTTCAAACATAACACTCCAATCAATATAACACCCAAAATCTCCTTAATGTTCTTTTTTCTAAACGTAACACTCTAATGTAACACCAGAAAATCGCACTAACGGAAATGTAGGTTTCTATGCTTAAAAAGAATCTTCCACAACCTCACCTTTCTATTCGCATCCCAAAAACAAATCAAAAAATTAAAAAAATGATCATAAACGGGCCATTCATTTAAACTCAAATGACTCCAAATCAAATAATTACAAATTTCTAAAACAAAAATGACTAAATTGTTTATAAAAAAAACTCATAGGACTAAATAGATCCATATTCCCTCATATGGGATATATGGATAAATTTTCCTTTAATTTAATAAAAATAGTGTAAATGAGAAAAATAAAAACAGAGAAATATATTTTAAGTATCATACAGATTAATTAAGTATTTTAGTACTCTCAAATAATTTCTCCATTCAAGTAAATGTTAATTTTAATTTTAAATGTAAGAAATGAGAAATTATTTAAATTGTTTATTATTCTCAAATAATTTCTTGATTTTTCATTCCCTATTAACTAATTTTAATTTATTGTCAAACGATTATATATATATATATATATTTTATATTTATTTTTATATATTTTTTAATCATGTAAGAATAATTTGCATTTTTTTAAAAATATGCATTGAGTAGAAATTTAATGACTCAAAAAAATAAAAATAAAAATTTGTTAATAATATCTTAACAATTTAGGGATAAATAATTTTCTTATATATGAATAAAAAAAATAGGACAAATTGTTGGGAAAAAAAATTAATCCATTTGTTTCAACATTAAAAAAAAAAATTTTAACAACAAATGCATTAATTAAAATTGACAAATTTTTTGTTGTTTATATAATGTGAAGAGTAATGTTAGAAACCTCAAAAATTTTATCAAACTTTTTACTAAATGTCTCACATAGAAAATTTAGTACAATTTTTGGGGTCCCTAACATTTTTCTAGTGTGAAATAAGTCTTATAAGTATTGTATTAATTATTAGGGTCTTATATTAAACTATTAGGGTGTTAAGTTCAAATATGCATGAATTTTTAATAATATATATGCAAAACCTCTCAGCGAAGGTAGGTGAGTGAAAATTTTCATTTAAATAGTTTATTGATTGATTTAGTATTTTTCATCTCTTCTTGCTCAATTCAAAAGGGCAATATTGTCATTTTGAATAGCCAAGTAACGGCGTTTGTGCTAAATTAATGGATTGAGAGCATCTTAATATTATTAGCAAAAGTATAGAAGGTTTATGTAATTATTAAAATTACAAGAAAAATCTCTATATTTGTCAAAAATCAGAGGGAATGTAAGTATAATTTATCCTTTTAGTTTCTTAAGACAACAATGTATATCATATAATATTTTTGATATAAAATATATGCATAATAAAATAAAAAATTCATAAATTTACTTTTGTTTGGGTATCCCGTTCAATTTCACCAAAATTACATTTTTGGGCCAATATTGTCTAATATTTACAGAATCGGCCAGCACTAACCAAGAAGTTGACCGAAATAATATTGGCCTATTTGTATTCCACCAAGAAGTTAACGGACACAATATTGGCCTATTTGGATTCCGTTTTCTCGCTGGTATCATACGTACCAGACAGTACGGTATGGGATTGACAACTATGCATTATATTAGACTGCCTATAAATCAGCTTCTAGGAAATTTAGGAACTTACCAGAATTTAGAGCACATATCTAAAATTCTTCAAAATATACTTAAAAAAAAAAAAGACTCAATCACTTCGTATTCATTGATGGTTACTACCAGGGTTCTCATTTTTTCTCCCAACTAATCTAATCATGCAGAGGTAGGCATCTCTCTTACTACCCATCTCATAAAAAATATAAGCTTGTTTGAATCATGTCATAACAAACTAAAAGTGGATATCAACAATTTAAAAGTAATATTTCCAATTACAACAATCAATGAACTGCCAAAACCTACTCTAGTTGATACATTCAATCAGAAGACTATCATGCTTTACTTACCCATAAAATTTGAATAAAAGAATATCAAACACATTACAATTGGACAGAAAATGAGGAGACCTAGTCATGATCAATGTTGATACATTTTTCAGATTTCCCTGCAGATCTTAGATGAGAGTTAAGATGTTCCAACTTAGCTGGAAAATTTTTACTGCGACATCAATGGTACGACTTCAGGTGAAAAATTTGGCACATTGGTTTGTATGACCCCTTCTCAGCAGCCTGTTCAAACTTCTTGATAAAAACTTCATTCTCTTCTAAGCTGGTCTGAACAAAAAATCGAATCCACCAAGACAAGCTCCTCATTTTTGCCTTCAAAAAATAAAAAATAAAAATCATTTTTAACATGAAGAAGCGCATTAATATAAGAGCGGAAAATAGACAGCCAGCAAATAAATGAAATAAAAGTTGATGGGGAGTAAAGGATTGTATAAATTAGAATTGTTTAATACAATAAGCTGACTGACATTACCTGCCCAGCAAATTTTTTCTTTTTAATATAAGGGTGACCATTGGTTCAATAATAAAACATTGGCCTAATCTATGTTACCAGAAAATGCTAATACCTTAGCGAATTACGTATTGGTACGTCCGTTTTGAAACATGGCACACTTTGGTTCCAAACAGTAAATTTAGTGATCCGAAGCAACCCCCAAATTTTTTTCTAATATATTTCCTTCAATGTTACCTTAGGAGGAAAAATATCAAATATAATGAATTAAAATCTAAACTTGACTTAAGTTTTGACAAGACATAAACTTTAAAATGAAAAATATATACGTATATTATTGGATGCCCAATAGTTAAAAGAAAATTACTCTAGAAATACCTTAAATTCTTAAGTGTAATATATAAGTCTACCCCTATCGTACCACATTTTAAAGCATGTGGCGTATCACGTTCACGTTCACATTCACGTTCCCGCTCCCGTTCCCGTTCCCGTTCCCGTTCCCGTTCCCCGTACCGAAACAATCCACGTTCCAGGTAACATAGGGCCTAATAACCTTGAGATTATGGGTTCAAATATCGGGATAATCACTTTGTGTACTATGCCAAAGGTTAGGTGTACACCCAATCTTTTCCCTCCCAAACACATATTAATGTGCACTATTTAGGCGTTGTTTTTAATATATAAGTATGTCTCAATCATAAATTTCAATTTGAAGAAATTTGATTATGGCAGTTTAACTCAACTAGGTATTTCTAGGGCTACTTTCCACTTACAAGACAACTCACTGTTTCATCAGATTTTGCAATGAAATCCACCAAACTTACGAAAAATAACATAAGCAAATTTAAAACAAGGTCTTCAGAATAGGCTTGGAGCAATTCAGCTTCTAGCATTACCATCATCAATATAAAAAAATACAATTCATAGGCTGTTGAATTGCAATTAAATTGATCAATGCCAATGAGAGGGTATTAGAACCTAGTTCTTAACATCGGTGTTAAATGGACTTCTTCTACTTCTTCCAATGCACCTGTGTCCACCGAATATGACAATGGTAAGGACGTGGGCTATATGTCTGACACATGTACCCAATTTAGACACTTGAACCCTCTAACTTTATATGATGTTTGAAGAAGAAGATGCTCCACTTACTAGTAAAGAAACATTTCTACCTTCTCACACGAATGAAAGATATATATTCATATTTTCCCCAACTTTCATTTAATTATACAATTCTAAATAATTTACATATTATCTAAGAACATTATGCAATATATGTGTTTAAAACGTGTCCCGATACTTATATCCAACTTTTGGATGCATATTCCCAATATCCTAAGATTAAAGTTTAGGGAGATTTGACAGTTGGACACACACCGATATTCGTACGCAAGTCCATGTAACATAGCTTAACACTATTAGTATGCCGAACGAACAAAGATATGGAGGGCATACGCTTAAATTTGCATTGCAATTGATTGATGGTCGTCTTTAACATCTAAAATCAAAATTAAATAAGTAAACTAACCCAAGAAAAACCAGAGTAATGACAATATCCTACAAGAAACAGCTACTTACCGGCCGACCAAATTTGGATTTGTCTGCAACTTTAGCTCTCTGCTGACCTGGGTAGCCTAAAATTATGAAACAAAGCAGTAAGCGTCATTAAAATCAACAAAGTAAGTTTAATAATAAAATGCCTAAGCATCTGAAAATAGAAGTTTGCATCCCTGATAAAGAGTATTGACTAAAATCTTGTCAAAATATAATGACAAATCACAGGATCTATATGAACTTATTTTATGCCACATTAACAGACATCAAAATAATGCATATATATATAACTATGAAAAACCTTGTGCCATATTGTGAAAAGCAGGATAGGGAAACAAAAATTTAAAAACAGAAGTTATATGTGTTAGGAAATCGATATCCCATAGCAAACAAGAGATAACAAGAGTTGCAGTTGATCTCATGAAAAAGTCCACAGATAACAAGAGTTCTACAGAGTAGCAAAAGTGCAAACATATGAAAAGGAAAAGTGGGCACAACTCAGGCCTCGTTTGGCAAGAGGCTATTTTAGCCAATTAGTCAAAAAGTTACTAAATTAGCCAAAAAGCCAACAACTCATACCAAAAAGTCAAAGATTCTCTTTTCAAAAATTTAAAAACAGAAGTTATATGTGTTAGGAAATCGATATCCCATAGCAAACAAGAGATAACAAGAGTTGCATTTGATCTCACGAAAAAGTCCACAGATAACAAGAGTTCTACAAAGTAGCAAAAGTGCAAGCATATGAAAAGGAAAAGTGGGCACAACTCAATAAACAAAAGGTTGTGTAAAATGGAACCAAAATGCATACTTGCACAACTTTTTAGCCCAAGATATAGCTTAATAATTTTACCTGTAAAAATAACAATACCATCAGCTGATACCCTTGCCAACTCAGGAAGGGTCTTGTTGAGATATTTTGGAGACACGTAATCCAAAGCATCTGAAATTATCACAAGAGAAAATGATTTTGCCCTGTATGGAAGAGAAAACTTGATGTCAGCCACACGAACAATGCCCTTGCGCACAAGACTCTTGCAGTTAGCATCAGCATCCTCGATATCATAGGGTTCCACTCCCCAGGCCTCAGTGTCCTCCTCTTTCAACAGCATAGAAACCACTGAACAAGTTTCGGGGCCAATATGCAAAACCTTATGCATGTTGTCGCCATATGCTTTCTTCAAAATTGGAATTGCCCGCTGAACCTCTGTTGTGCATGAAAAGTCACCTAAATATGAAAAGAAAGATAAGACCTTAAAATATGGTAAACTGCTCCACAATGGCATATTCATCAACCAATTTATCTGACAAGATACATCAGAGTAACTTATAATATATATATATATTTTTTAAAAAAACAAACAACAACAAAAGAGCAAAAAATATTTAGCTACTAAGATGTATTAGTTTTAGATCAGAACCCAACATTTAGCCTTGCTATAAAAGAAATAATGACGACTTACATTTAGATGGTAAGCTAAAGACAACACCATATAATAACTTAGGTAATTTAGAGTATTAAATATAAACAAGTTTGAAAGGATGATAGTAAGTAGACTGGTTGTGGACCCGTCTGGGAAGTTACTGAGATGGCAAAAGACTATTGAAGGTGGAAGGGGTGAGAGAGAGAGAGAGTGGCAGTGAAGAACTAGAGCCTCTAGAATTTCCAGAGGAGACAAGCCAGTGTGCATGCATGCATGCATGGAGTTGGTGACCTATTCATTGGAGGGTCGATCCTTGGAGGCCAGCTCACCCTAGTGCACAATGTCACATGCTAGAGAGAAAATAATGGGACAGGAAGGGGGATGCCCCAGTAAAGATTGTATGTTTCTGTTTTGGGCAATGAAATTAACTTACCAAAAAAAGAATGATTGGTTCATATGTCACTTTACAAGGCTAACACGTAGGTTTTAAGTTCATGGAAGCCTAAACGTCATGTGTTCGTTTACAACAAAAGATTAGCAGAACATGCCACGCCCTAATGTTGATCCCCAATAGTCAAAGGATGCTGGGAGGGATCAATTGCATAACTTTCGGCATAATATGAACTAAGTGGCTGCTTTCAAAGTCGATGTCACATCCTGAAGCTCAGTAGGCGGAGCATTTTACCATAACACCAAGCAATGGCCCCTGACTGATAGAATGTGCGGTTAAGAATATATAAACAAAACCATTTTTAATAAGAAATAATTTACTAAAGAGCGAAAAAGAGGAGGCAAATAAAGTTATCAAAAAACAACAATCTGTAGACCCTTTTATTTATTTATTTATTTTGATAGATCTTAGCCTTAATTTCTTAATTGGTCGTAGAATCAGAAAGCGAACATTCGAAAAAATGGCAAGAAATCAAGCACAACTTACCTTCAACCCTGCTAACCACAGCTTTACTACTGCCAAATCCACCTATCATAACCCCCCCAAAAAAAAATTCATTGGTCAGTCCATGGAACAAGTATCAAGTCTGTCGAGAAGAACAAACATCTAACAATAACTGATATCATGCATCAATATGTATGACATAAAATAGCCTGTGTAAGATCTGGCTTCTATGTGTGTCGTGGCATAATGACAGAGTTGTTGGAAACCAGCGAGTATCATAAGAAAATGTTAGTTATTAACTATTATATAGAATATAGATAAAAATCCAAAAATATGGACATAGAATATAGGATTTATCCCTTTGAGTCCTATTCATATTCTGCCCTTGTTTGCTTTCTTTCCATATCAAGATTCAGAAATTTGAACAAGGCTACTACAACTCATGCTATCTTTTATGCTTTACTTGTTTTTGTTCACATAATGATGCACCAACACAATGCCATCTATGTAGAAAATTAAGATTTATTGCCAAGTAACTCCAAGATCAAGATTCTCATCAACCATAAGGAAAATTAAAAAGAAAAAAAAAATCAGAACAATAATATATAACAATTAAATTCTTGATTTCAATGGATAGCTTGCCAATAATACTCCCTTTCAAAGGCTTTGGCTGAATTAATATCACTATATCTTCATTATTTTATTTTTTTGTTCTCCATTACCATTTTTTGTCTAGGCCATCCTTTGTTTGCTTCCAACACAATTTTTTTTTTTGTCTTAATGAGATTTTCCAAAGACCAAATTCAATGGTGGTAATTAATTGACTTCAATAGGTTATTGCCATAATAAGAGGTGCTCAATGGTTGAAATAATAAAAAACTAAGTTCTTCTTCCAATGAATTTGATCTGTCACCTCTTGTACAAAAAAACAAAACAAAACACAAAAAACAAAAAACAAAACACAAAAAACAAAAAACAAAAACAAAGGTTGCGTTTGGTAGAGTTTTGTAATTATGATTTGAGAATATGAGTTGTATTTTGAGTTTGTGGGGTTTGGAATTATGATTTGACTGTAAAAAATTTGTTTGGTAAAGAGTTTTGAAATAGTTTTGAAAAGAGTTTTGATTTGAGTTGAGAATTGTTGATGTGACATTTGATATTTGATACAAAAATTTACAATTCATAACTAAACATACCACTCAAAATTATTTTAAAGCACATAAAAAATTTTAAAAATTTCAGAAAATATTTTTTTCGATTATATAAAAATTAACATATAAATTGCAAACAAAAAAAAAATTTACTATTCCGGTCAACCGGCCGGAAGATTGGTCAGGCAAAATTTTTTTAAAAAAAAATTTGAAAAACGCGGCTGAGACAGAGCTCTCTGCAACGTGATTCCAAAACTCCTACCAAACACCATACTTGAATCAAGGTGCAGAATCATGATTTGAGAACACAACCAAACACAGCCAAAAACTGGCCAATTATCTCATCAATTTTCACTAATCAGTTAAAAACGGCCACCCAGAAGTAAAAGTCATGTTGAAACTAAAACATTCACTTAAAGGTGATTTCATAGTTGAGAAATAGAGTAATAACTTAACCACTAAAAATTGTATATTGCAATATCTAAACCAATATGTAAGTTGTTAAAGTAAATACAAACCTGAGCCACTGTTTACATAGCATATAATAAGCAGTGCTCCCTGAAAAGATCCCCCTCAAGGGAGGGTAAAAAAAACAAAATTAAAAAAAGAGTAATTAGAATTTGACAGGTCAAGCATGAGCAACATGAACTAATTCTTTTTGGGTGCAAGGATTCCTAATAAATGTAAACAGTAGAAATAATGTAAGATTCAACCAAATTTATTGAAAAACTCATGAAAAAGGGAATTATTATTGTTCATCAAAAGGAAATAACAGAAAAATAATGACAAAGGTAGGGACATTCTGACAATAATTTCCATAATGCTAACCTATTTAAAAAAAAAATAAAAGAAAAAAGAAAAGGAAAGAAAAGAAAAGAGTACCGTGATTATAAGTGCTATTGATAAAACAGGTGATGACCGTGATTTTGATTGCAATGCAGTTGCAAATGGAACAGCGCCACCGTCCCCAATGTGTCGAGATGGGTTAAGTTGCCTCCTTGACATGGCTTCAGATTTGATTGCAGAGTTTTGGAAACGTGATTCCAAAACTCCTACCAAACACCATACTTGAATCAAGGTGCAAAATCATGATTTGAGAACACAACTAAACACAGCCCAAAAGCTGGCCAATTATCTCATCAATTTTCACTAATCAGTTAAAAACAGCCACCCAGAAGTAAAAATCATGTTGAAACTAAAACATTCACTTAAATGTGATTTCATAGTTGAGAAATAGAGTAATAACTTAACCACTAAAAATTGTATATTGCAATATCTAAACCAATATGTAAGTTGTTAAAGTAAATACAAACCTGAGCCACTGTTTACATAGCATATAATAAGCAGTGCTCCCTGAAAAGATCCCCCTCAAGGGAGGGTAAAAAAAACAAAATTAAAAAAAGAGTAATTAGAATTTGACAGGTCAAGCATGAGCAACATGAACTAATTCTTTTTGGGTGCAAGGATTCCTAATAAATGTAAACAGTAGAAATAATGTAAGATTCAACCAAATTTATTGAAAAACTCATGAAAAAGGGAATTATTATTGTTCATCAAAAGGAAATAACAGAAAAATAATGACAAAGGTAGGGACATTCTGACAATAATTTCCATAATGCTAACCTATTTAAAAAAAAAATAAAAGAAAAAAGAAAAGGAAAGAAAAGAAAAGAGTACCGTGATTATAAGTGCTATTGATAAAACAGGTGATGACCGTGATTTTGATTGCAATGCAGTTGCAAATGGAACAGCGCCACCGTCCCCAATGTGTCGAGATGGGTTAAGTTGCCTCCTTGACATGGCTTCAGATTTGATTGATGATAAGGCTTCAAGTTACTATACTGATCAAAGTAAACATAAGGTATCATAGCGCACAAAGAACAAATCACCATTAGATAACATATCACAGTGCACAAAGAATAAATCAACATAAAAGGCAGCACATTTTTCCAAATTAATGGAGGGAAAAAAAAGAAAAAAGGACAAAGAAGCGATATTTAAATTTTCTTTGTTCTTTATATATATATAATATGAAAGAAACATCATTATGCGATCAATGGATAGTAACACAATTGAAGGGGGGGGGAGGAGGAAATAACTTTTGCTACCAAAGAGAGTACAACAATGTGAACTAAGCTCTCAACATTTGTGATATTCTTGTATTAATCAAAAACTAACTACTAAGCACAGATACTTCTAAAAGGAAATCGTATCTGTATCAAATACTCACACTCATTGTATCTACGATCCAAGTCTTCCTAAACTCATTCATAATTTGAAATTAATTTTATTTAATTTTGAGAATATTGAATACTCTAGGTCAAGTAACTGAACTACGTATAATTAACTGTAATAATTGTTTTTTAAGATAATTCTTGCATTTTTAGGATAAATACAATAAATATTTTTCAATAATCTTAAGAAAGAAGAAAATTAGTGAGATTAAAGTAGTAGTGATGTGTCCTTACATGTTATGTATCCATATCCACATCAATACTAAATAGAAAGAAAGGGTAGGTAAAAAAAAAAAAAAAAAAACAACTATTAATCTATTTAAAAAAAAAAAATCAACTATTAAACAAGTAAAATTGCATAAAACTAGCTATGATTTCAATAAGCTGCATAAAATTAGCATAATTGCAGAGCTTCTTCACTCAGATCCGTAGATCTTAAATTTTTTTGGGAGTTGAATCGATTATTGTTCTTGAGATTTATCGAGAACTGTTCTGAAGTAAAAAAGAGATGAGTTCTTGAGAATTACTTGAAACCTGGAATTTGAGGCCGAATCTATAGATCCGTATCTTGAAACTGATCGATGATCGGCAAACTATAGATTACAAAGATACAGCATAAATATATGTACAAACATTGTTGAATCTGAGTGTTGGATTTGGAACGAAAGAGTAGGGATTGGGTTGGGTAAACGACGCAGGTTTTTGGAGCTTCGAGCGCACTCGACTCGACTACTTTAACTGGCGCCTCGAGTCGGCCGCGATCCAACGGTTTTAATCCCACTGTCGCTGATCCCTTAAGGTGGTTTTTTTTTTATTACTATTTTGTAGGTTTTTTTTTATATAAATTATTATTATTTAGGAATACTTTGGAGATGGTCAAAATAAATACATTTATTTAAGGTATATCATTTTTTTATTTTTTTTATATGTTTTTGTAAAAATTTAAACAAAAATTGTATTTTTTTTATAAGGTAAATATAACAATTTTTTTTTATAAGGTAAATATAACAAAATTATATGATTATAATTACCAAATTAATTTATTTTTTCAAAAGTAAAAAATGTTTTGAGTATCAACTTTTATCAATCAATCTATACTCCACCCATATTAACACCGCCACCGGTGTCACTAATTAGTACATTAATTTTAAAAGGCAAATTGTTATAAATCTCAAATTTTTTATTAAATATATTAAGTAAAAGAGGGTTTTTAACCTCAAGTCTTATGGGAGCTCCAATCTCCCAATCTAAATTTCTTGATTTTTTGATTTAAAAAATAAATAAATCTTAGCGTTTATTAACTTCTCCCAACTTCCAAGTCTTACCATCATAATAACACTTTAATGCATTAAGAACAAGCATAAAAAAAATTCTTTGAAATCCAACACATATGAATTGCTTGAAAGGTCCCAACACATATGATTATTATCCCTCATAATAATACTTTAATGCATTAAGAACAAGTATAAAAAAAATTTCTTGAAAAATCCAACACATATAATTATTATCAAAATATTAAACTTTAATATAATACAATAAAAAAAACATTTAATTCCTTAAAGAGTCCAACACATATGATTATTATCAAAATATTAAATTTTAATATAATACAAAAAAGAAAAAAAAAAGACATTTAAAAAGGGGATTTTTAACCCCCAAGGCTTGTGGGAACTTCAATATCCCAATCTGAATTTTTTAAATTTTTTATTTAAAAAAAAATCAGCAGTTATTGATTTGGTCAAAATTTCCTGATCAGCATTTATTAACTTTTTTCAATCCACATGCATGCATTTATTGATTTAGTCAAAATTTCCTGATCAGCATTTAAAATCTCCTCAAACAAATAATTATGGATACAATCCGTATATAATTACTGCAGTACCCTTTTCAACTTCTCTTATACATTATGATTAGTGATAAGATTTTAAATTATTTTTATAAAAAATTTTAAAAAACATAATTTATATATTAAAACAAATATAACTATCAATAATTATCTCGTGCATAGCACGGGTGATAGGCTAGTTTTTTATTAAACAAATGATCAAATGTCTCACATGATGTGGAATCCATAAAATTGCAGGCTCCACACCCATGTAAGACATTTAGTCATTTATTTGGTACAAAATTTGATATCCCTAACATTACCTATTAAAAATATAATATAATACATACAACTTATAACATTTTGTCAATTTATATCACTTTGTATCATGATAAAAAGAATAACCAAAAAAAAAAGGAATTAATCCAAAACCAAAATAACAAACACTACTTATAATGTCATAATCTAGTTATAACACCATCAATAGACCACACCCAAACACCACAAAAGATGATAAAAAAAAGGAAAAACAATGAAAACAAAAAAAAAAACAACATTCAGAAAATATAATAATAGTAATAACAAAGAAAAAAAGAAAAGAAAAAAAAAATAAGGCAAACAATTCAGCATTGTTAAAAACAGTTAGAACAAGCAAATATGAGATCACAAGTTTTTGCTTACCCACTATCATCATCACCTCCATTACTGCTAAGTGCCTCCTTAGCCCCAGAGGTATTCATCACCTCATAATTATTTCCATTGTGGACACCAAGGAAGCTATCCCCCCAATGAATAATTTTTTTATATACAAAAATCAAAAAAAAAAATATTCTTTCTTTAATGCATCTATGACGGTTTATTTTTTATTTTTCACTAAATTTGAGTAAAAACTTAATTTAATATCAAGTGCTCTAAGGGATCATTTTGAGCTTGCATCAAAATACCGGTCGATTAGGCGAAGGACTGGACAGGTCAGTATATTTTTTTCACAAATTTTTTAAAAAAAGGTGGTCATCCGGTAATAAAAATCTAACGTCTATAAACAGTGATTTGATAAAAAATTTCAAACGTCCTTGATTTTATGAAAGATTTTTAATATTCTTAGTTTGATACTTATTTAATAAAATTATTAGATTAAAAAAATTATTATTTTATTAAATTTAAGTTTAATAAAAAAAATTAATGAAGCATTAGAAATGGTCGTAGACAAACCTCTCATTAATTAGACCGTCTCACGGGTCCGAATTTAGGCACACACGTGACGGCAACTGCGGCAACTACCATACCATTCCCCGGTTCGCTCTTCTGCAGATCATCAAATCTATAGCAATTAACCCATTCAATCCTTAATCCACATACGTAAAGATACTACTAAAAGAATTCAAAGCGGAGAGAGAGAGAGAGAGTTTTATTCAAGTTGGTTCATAAGAAGTCAAAATCCCGAGAAAATTCAGACACAAATCAGAAAGAAAGCATGAACCTAGGGTTTACAATTCAATTCTCATTAGCAAAACCAACTCCATGAATTCCAATTCACAAGATAAGAATATGAAAAACGATGATGACGACGACTCTGATAAACGGAGTCGAGACAACCCGTACAGACCTCGTCAAGATAAAGCGGAAGACATGAGGCTGTGGGGAATTCTCATCTTTGGTTTGATTGGAGCTACTGCCACCACCTTCGCCGTAAGTTCTCCTCAATTCTTCACATTACAAAAAACCAATTCATTTTTTTTTTTTTTAACTTTTTCATGAATTTCGATTCTTTCAATTTCGTCGTGTTTGTGTCCCTTTTGGTATGTGATGATGGGCATGATTAGTTTGATTGAGTTACGTATTTAAAGACATCAAAATGTGACTGATTATTGACATTACAAAAATAGTGAATAAAGATTAGTGATGATTGGTACTAAAATGTTAAAAACGAACACGTTCAAAACTTGCTTCTAGATCAACCCAAGAGCCTTGTAGACTTCAAAAATGGTTAAAAAGATAACATGTAAGCTTATTTGGAGCTAATGGTTATACTTTCTATGGTTTTTATCCGGAAAGATGGTGTTTTGTTATCAATTAAGTATTTTGGTTCGAAGCACCCATTCATTAAAGGCATTTACCATTTACTTTTGAAAAGGGACTAAAGTGATAACACCTGTTTATGGAGGTGGCTTCCTTGTCATTGCTGTTTCCACTGCTTTATTTACTTGGTAAAGCCCTTGCTTTTCTTAAGCATAAACTTGTTGGGTTTAAAGTTTACAATTTTTGTTGCAGTTTCTTCATGGGAAAGGGAGAGGACTGTGCAGGACTCGATAGGCAGTTACACAACTTACATAATTTCGTAGTACCTAATCCAAGTTGCTATCCCCATGCTTAGCTAGAAAATATGTCTATATATATTGAATTGGTACGTGTGACCTTTCAACCCAAAAGAGGATCTGATGAAGAGAACCATAGGTAGGTGGACAGGGGTCGGACCAAGGTTCCTCTGTAGAAGTGTGGATGACCATCTCATCATTCCTTGATAATGTTCAACTTGGATATTACACCAATCCCCAAAAGATATGCAATTTTAGCTCACTCATACCAAAGAAACTGAAATTAAAATTAGGAATAGAATGAATCTTTTATTAGCTTAGAAAGCATGCTTGCAAGGTTCTAGAATTTGTTAAATTGTAGTTTTACTGTTTTTGCAATAGCTATTGATGGCACTACTTCTAGTAAATACTTTATTTGACGGTTGGACCAATCTGGCAGGTTGGACAATTGCGGAGGACAGTTGATTGGTTCTATACTCAGGTAGTGATTTGCATTTCATTGTCTTTACCTTTTATAGAAGTTTGATGTAGTTTTGCTGAGGTTTAGGTCCATGTATTTATGTTTTGAAACTGCTAATTCGTGTCCTGTATGCCAAAATGTTATGAAGTTTTCTTTTAGGTTGATAATACTCTTCAAGCTCTTGGAATCAGTGATTTTGATACCTCTTCATATTCAGATGATCTTACAACTTGGCCTCCATGTGAGGAAGCCTGGTTTGTTTTTAGAAATTCAGAACTTTTTTTTCTCCTTCAGGAGATTATGTTATTATTTTCTCTACGCTTATAAATTATTTATATTGTGCTTATTTGAGCTTGTTTCTGGTTCATTTTTGTGTACATTTTAATTTGCATATCTACAAATGAAGGAATTTTTCATCTTTTGTATGGTAAAATATAGATAGATATAAGCTTTAATTTCTGCATTAGAATCTATATAGTAGGAAACCTCTATTCAGAGTAAGATGACTGAATGCAATCTATTGGGTTGTTGATTTATGTTAAAAAAAGATATAGTCCTATGAATTTATTTCTTACTGGAAATAAGAACTTCTTTTTGGGGGTCTGCAAATAGGAATTGGGGCTTAAGTCAATGCCTTTTGAAATAAATGTAGAGATCATGGTTGGAAATAGTTAAAATTAGGTCTCTCTCTCTCTCTCTGTTGGAGGAGGTGCACTTGTTCTGATTGTGCATGTTGGTGCTCCACAATAGTTGACCAGGTCACAGTCATCATGGAAAGGTTCAACTGGTGGTTCTTTCCGGTCAAGTTTTCAGGAGGAAGCATGGAAAAGATACAACCGTCGAATGCAAGAGGAGTATGAAGAGGAAATGGAAAGAGGGGTGAGTTTTGCCTCTTAAGATAATTTTATGTATTATAACTCTCTCTCTCTCTCTCTGTCTCTCTCTCTCTCGCTAAATGGAATGGCAAAACTTTGTCAAATATGACGACATATTATTATTTTCCTTAGTATCAAATACATTATCATTTTAAAAGACCTTTGTTACTTCTGGAACTGACTTTATCCATAGAATTTGTTGCTCATACAGTATCAAATACATTATCATTTTAAAAGACCTTTGTTACTTCTGGAACTGACTTTATCCATAGAATTTGTTGCTCATACTGTATTATGCATTGTTCACATGATATGCATGATTGTGCGATATTTGTAATATGTACAAGGATTCGTGGTTATAACTTGTTACTCGTGTAGGATGCATGAAATCATCCTATGTTTTACTTTCCTAGAAAAATTAGTCAGTTTTCTTATAGCAAAATTGATGAGGGTCCGACAAACTTTTGGTGAATTATATCAGAATCATACAGCAATTTTAAGAGGAGTACTCAGTTTTCTTATAGCAAAATTGATGAGGGTCTGACAAACTTTTGGTGAATTATATCAGAATTATACAACAATTTTAAGAGGAGTACTAGTTAAAAATAAAAACAAGACTTGAGATTACAATCTAACTAAAGTAGCTTTAAAAATATGTTTATACCCTTTTGAAGAAAATCTATCAGAATATAAGGTGTATTACATTTTAGAAAATGCTATTAAATGAAGCATGACACTCGGAAAGACTGAAACCACACAATGATTTTGAATATATTTGCATTTTGGATAGGTTTTTGATGATATGAAATGTAATGATGAAGTCAAACGAAATTGATAAGTGGACATTTTCTTACAAGTTAGAGAAATCACAAGTACCTAGATAGAGAAACTAGAAAGTGAACTCGTGGTGGATGTAACGTGTTCGCCACAAAATGTTCACGGCAATAGATGCATCTGTGCATTTTCATTGAATAAAAGGGCGTATGGTATGTGAGCCTGAATTGCATATGGGGAATGCTGCATATATATTGTTACATCAGTAACTTAGTTGTACAACTGTATTATTCTCTCTTTTTTCACATCTTTATATCCCCTTTATGGCTTATCATGTAATATGTAGTTCATGAATATGTTTAGCTGCATAAAATTATGTTTAAAATTATGAGATATATTTTATGCCCTACTTCATAGTCTTCAGTCATGTTTGTTTGGCGGTTTGGAGGGTGCAATTGGACTAAGATGCCTCCTGGGTCCATGAAGCCGTGTTTGGTTCGCTCTTTTAAGTCCTGGAGTGTTAGTCCACTGGTATTAATAATCTCCCTCAGTGACTGGATTAGTTTTGCTGGGGAGAAGGTGGGATTGAAAAAATAGTTAGGGGATTAAGTGTATCTGGTCATCCATCCGGACGTCTGGCCGGTCGACCGGAAAGTACAATTTTTTTTTTCATTTTTTATTTTTTGTACCCAAGTGCAGCTTGTTATTTTTAATGTTTTTTATATTTGTTTTAGAATTTTTTTTTTAATATAGAAATATATATTTTTATTTTATATAAAAATAATTTAACAATCCCTTCACTAACCATCTCTCCCACTATCATCAAAACAAACACACTTTTATTTAATTCCCTCACTAATAATCTCCACATTAACAATCTCTTCACTAACTATTCCCTCACTAACAATCTCATCTAACCTAATCCACCGAACAAACGTGGCCTTCACACTATACTTTTATAATGCCGTGCAAGATGTCATTCTGGTGGAAATGCTTAAATTTTATCCGGCAAACAAACGTGGCCCTCACTTTTACTTTTATCCGCCAAACAAACGTGGCCTTCTATAATGCCGTGCAAGATGTCATTCTGGTGGAAATGCTTAAATTTTATGCTTTGGTTTGTACTTTCTGTTATTTTGGGTCTAGTCTTGATTGTATCAGCAATGACTTGATTCTTTTTCTCTTCCTAGGAGCGTATAAGGCGCATGCAAAGTGTGTTTAACAGAGAAAGAAATAAATACAAAAGGAGCTATGAGAGCTGGGGGGGAAATGCTCAAGGTGAATATCATCAACATTTCCAGCGGGAAGATTGGTATTGGAAGACTGATGCATCTTACAGAGATAGCAGGACTAATTTCAGGGAAACTCCTCAAGGCACTGCTCATAATCCATTATCTCATCACTACTCAGTTTTGGGTCTGGATAGGTAATAGTCACTATTATAGAAATTAGATGCGTATTTTTGAATGGTTCCTAGAATGAGATATGACTGGGAGAGGTGAAATCTATAATTAAATATTTTATATGAAAGTCAAATTAGAGGTTTGCATCCAATGCTGCAAATTTCAGGTTGCATTCCCTTTGAGGGGCATTTTTTATATTAATGAAATTTACTTCAAAAAGAGTCTTGTCAACAATTTATCTAGTGATGGATCTTATGATGCAACTGATCCAAGGTTGTTAAAATAGAGATCCTACGTGAGATCGTTGGAAGTGACTCGTGGATCGGATCGTAAAATTGAATCGAGGATCGTAGGATTCTACTTTTAATGTAAAATAAAATGAAAAATTATCGATAATGATAATATATGTTACTTAATTTTAAAAATATTAAAGAAAAATGATAAATTTGATATAATGCATCTTTTATGTTAATATCAATTAGAAGAGACATTTGAAAAGTGTTTATAGTCAAATCTTTTATATAGATATACACATATACATACATATATATAAGAAATAAATAACAAAAAAAAAAATTGTTAGAATCGAGATCGTAGTAGAATCAGGATCGTATGCGATTCTGCACGATTTTATGAATAGGATCGTAGTAACTTTAAGATCCTACTAAATTTAAGATCCTAGTGTGATTCGGATCGTTTGGCATAACTGAAATCGTTTAATCGTAAGATCCTATGATCCAGATCGAGATTCTGATAACTATGATCTGATCTCATCCCTATCAATGGCTTTGGGATTTTAAAATGTCCTGGTTTGCAGTTGATTGATTTTTCTAGCCATATCATTTAAAGGGATCAACGGGAAACATTTTCCTTTGTGTTTTAACTAATTTTTATTGTGATTGAGAATTAATGGGGAAACTAATGCAAACTTTAAATTAACAGGGATTGAAAAAAATATATTGAAATAGTCTATAGGTGATTCAATTCAATTCTACCATTTTTTATTTTATGATCATCATTTACATAATATTTATGTTTATTGTCGAATTTTGAAATAAAATCTGAAGCTATATTGAAATCCTAAAACCATCTGATATTGTCTGATCAAATAAAATCTGAAGCATGTCCCCAGACAGACATGGCACCCATTTTGAAGTGTCGGTGCTTCATAGGGTGAAGGCATGTGCTTCTGACACCAAGTAACTTGACTTCTTACAAGTAGATATAAGGCAGGAAGCACGGATACAGATACGGGATACGGATACGATACGATACGGATACGGCGATACGACAAAATTTGAAAAACTAGGATACGGATACGGCGAGGATACGTTCGTAAAAAATATTATTTTAACAATTTTTAGTAATGCAGTATGCATAAAAATAAAACTTAAAGCAAAAGACAACTTGATAAAGAAGAAAGATTCTTATAAAACTAAGAGTCTTCAAGGTCAATAGCTTCAACTTGTTCCCCTTCATCATTGAATATCACAAGACCTTAGCTAAAGCCAAAAAACCATTCTTAAATAAAAATTTCAGCAAACATACTTTTTTAAGTCATCAATGATAGCTTAGGAAGCACGGATACGGATATGATGATATGGGAATGTGGATATGGCGATATGTCAAAACTTGAAAAAGTATGATACGGGTACAGCGGGGATACATTCGTAAAAAAAAAAAATTTATAATTTTAATAATGTAATATGCATGAAAATAAAACTTAAGTAAATTAATAAATAAAGAGAGATTCCTATTAACATAAAAGTGCTCAAACATTCATAAAACATCAAGCTATATTGAAATCCTAAAACCATCTGATATTGTCTGATCAAATAAAATCTGAAGCATGTCCCCAGACAGACATGGCACCCATTTTGAAGTGTCGGTGCTTCATAGGGTGAAGGCATGTGCTTCTGACACCAAGTAACTTGACTTCTTACAAGTAGATATAAGGCCATGCTCTCTCAGTTGTATCTCATACATAGTATTGCAGCCATAGTGCACAGGGAGAGGCAAGGTTCCATTTTCTCTCTTTTTCTTTCCTTTCTTAATTTCATAATCAGGGTGTGTGTACTTCTATACCAGAATAAAGTGCAAACAAACATGGCGCACCTGATGACCCTTTTTTTTGGGGGTGTGTGTGCCTTTTTTTCCCATATGATGCTTTCAAGGGGAATTATTGAATATTTTTCTGTTGATATTGTCGTAGCAGTACCAGTATGTTGATCTTGATATTTTGTAATTCTCTCTTTTTGCAACAGGTTGAGAACAAAACCATACACCGATGTTGAGATAAAGGTATTTGCCACATTTTGTGTGAAGTACTCCTTCATCCCTGTTAGATCTGTCAACAGTTATTGTTGTTATCTCTATCTTCCTAAGAAGCTGGAACTTCTCTCATTTCATTATTATAAGTCTTCGTAAAATTTTGAAATTGAGTGCCTTGTTTTGTGTGATCCCCTAAATATTTTCACCAAGATATTTTGACTGCTTTTCATACTCATCAGCGTAGGTAGAGAGAGAAAGAAAAAAAAAAAAATCACCCCAGTGCTTGTCTCATGATCTCATCCTGTATATTGTCGAGGGATAATGACCATCAACTCTCAATAAAGTTTACATGCTCCCTGTCTAATTTATTTGATTATGTTAGTATGTGTTGCATCAGGCCTTTTACATGTGACATGTTGCTTGCCACATGCAATGCATCTGTAAATAAGTCGAAATAAATTAATTTGAATGTTTGCATGAGTCAATGACTAGTGAAGAAAGATGTAAAATCGTGACAATCTAGGAGAGAAAAACTCAATGAAAAATTATTATTATTTTTAAAATGAAGTACCAAAATCGTAGTGCTTTATTTCAATATTTGAAAGCAACCCTATAGGACAGTATGATGACAATGTGTTTTGTGTTTAGTATGTCTTAAAGATGGATCACATTGTTAAAAACCGATCTACTTCTGGGGTAGATGTGCAAAATTCTTATTAGTTGTCTTGATTTGTAGTTGTGTGGCATCTGTGTTGCATGCGTTGTTCAAGTTATTGACCCTGAAGTGAGAAGTCATTGTTCCTTTATTCCTGAGCTTCTTTGACCTTCACTGTGTTTATGGGGAGTTGTAGATCTAAAACATGGAACATATGCAAGTGAAGCTTGAAGAACTTCAGTGTGTTTATTGGGAGTTGTAGATCTAAAAAATGGAACCTATGCAAGTGTAGCTTGCAGGATATATTGTTCCATTCTAAGAATGATTAGATTAAGAGCATGGAATGTTAAAGGTACCTCAAGGATGTGAGGAGGACCAAGAAGAACATAAGTTGAAGATGTGAGTGAAGACACAATGATTAATAGAAGCTATGGCCTATATAGAACCAAATGGTGAAAACATTCATGCAGTCTTCGATGAGTTCAGTCAAATCTGTAAACATCAAAGGTGCTGTTGAATATTGATTATTTGATTTAGGATTTAGTCACTTGTCACTTCTATGTATATCATTGTACAGAAAAAACATTTTCACCCCCACCCAAAGAAAAAGAAACATTTCTTTTGTTTTCCATGCAGACAGCTTTCAGGACAAAGGCAAAGGAGTTCCACCCAGATCAAAATCAGGATAACAAAGGTGAGCATCTCTTGACCATCGTTAAGTAAAATCTTAAGATTATGTTACAGATACTGTAACATCATTCTGATGTCATTTTTGCATTGCTTTACAATATTTGATTGTTGTGTTTTCGTGCAGAGCTAGCTGAAGCGAAGTTCAAAGAGGTCATGTCATCTTATGAAGCTATTAAGATGGAAAGGAAAAACAAATAAGTTGTGAACTCAAAACTTGCTGTGTTCAGAAAATATCGACAATACGGTGAGTACACTGTAAAATCTTTTGTTCCATTTGACCATTTGGATTTCATGTTGTACTTGTAGGCATTTACACCGACCAATTTTTGGAATTTTATTGTCTCAAGTGTAAAAGAATTCAGAGCACCTTGTGTATTTATCTATAAAAGAATGCAATTATATGTAAGGAAAAAAACATTTATTTTCTTAAATCACATTTTACAATCAAGTTAAAGGCTTTTGACTTTGACCTTTGTGGAAGGTAAAGATGGGAAATTCTAACATTTAGCATGATTGTGATTGTACATATTATAGGCGTAATTGTGTTTTCCTTTTGGTTTAAGATTGTGTTTTCCTTTTTGGTTTAGGGTTTAGGGCTATATAATCTAGGGTCTTGTTGTAATCAAATACAATTGAATATACAGAACTTCTTCAGAATTCTTACATGCTATCAGAGCGGTTTGATGATCCGAAACCCTAGAGTCGTCACCATTGTTCTTTTGTTCGTGCCTTCTTTCTCTCAGGTTTACTCTGGTTCGACTTGGGTGTATTTCATTCTCTGATTGTTTATGATTGTTAGTCGACTCATCTGGATTCTTTGCCCGAGGTCTTCTCTTTGTTCATGACAACTATTCGACTCATCTAGCCAACTCATTTTTTCAACTCGTCGTCTTCTGTGTTCCTCTAGTTCATAATCATCTGAAGAATCTCTCTCTCTACCTCTGGTTCACGCGATCGAAGTGGTGTTTGACTTGGTCCCTCATAATCGCGTTCGGCTCTCATCTTTCACGATTGGTTTCTTTCCCTTTCTTTACTTGTGGTTCTTTGTGGGTCTCTGGGTCTCTGGTTCTTTTGTTATTATATTTTGAGCCTACCTAGTTACTATATCTCTTATTAAGGACCTTTTGCAGTTTGTAGTTTCTGTAGTTAAATTTTTTGCTTATTCCAGTTTGACCTATCTGGTTCTGGTTTTAGGTTATTACACTTGAACCCCTGAGTTTTCAAGTTATTATGATGTCTCTAGCTTCAGATGAGTCTGCTTTCTATCATCAGAAGGGCCCTTAGAAGTATCACTGTCCCAAGAAGGGATGTCGACTTGCCACATCTTCTCAGCAGTCTCAACTCCAGTTCTGCGCCCCTCCTTCGAATATTTTTCAGTCTCCCACTAGTTCTACTGCATCTGCTCCGGCTCCTAATCCTGACCTGGCTTCCTTGAGTGCTCAGATTAGTCAGTTTCAGCATATACTGTCTACCTCCCAACCATTCCCCTCCCAACCATTCCCGTCTGCCTCCATTGTTTCTTCTCTTCATTTAGGTTTGCTTGGGTCTTCTTCAGGTATCTCTTCGTCTGTCTGGATTTTTTACTCTGGTGTTTCTCATCTTATGACTCCTCATCTCTCCTTACTTCAAAATTGTATTCCCTCTCCCTTGCCTATTAATGCTAATACTACTAATAGGGCTAGTATGTGTGTTATATTTGTTGGGTTTGTCCTACTGTCTACTATCTCTATTCCATTTGTCCTTTATGTTCCTCAGTTATCTATCAGTTTGTTATCTATCAGTCAGTTTGATGCCTCTGGTTTTAATGTTATCTTTTTTTCTTCTATCTGTTCTGTGTAGGATCGGATGTCTAAGCAGCAGATTAGGACCGGCCATAGAGTTGGAGACCTCTATGTGGTGGAGAGCTTGCATCTGCCTCTAGCAACATCTCCGACTGCCTTTTTCCTCTTTTCAGTTAGATTCTCTGTCTAATTCTTTCTACTTGTGGCATTCTAAATTAGGGCATTTGGTTGTTGATCGTTTACGGTCTTTAACTTAGTTTAGTATATTGGGTAAAGTTTTTCCTAGTGAACTTACTGAATGCCGGGGGTGTAAACTTGCCAAAATGACAGCCTTACATTTTCATAAAAGTACTTCTATATTTAGGGTTGGTTTGGGGTACACTATATAATCCATCTTTTTATCTTTTTATCTTTTTTTCATCACATCACCTCTCTACTTTTCTGCACATCTTTTCGTAAAAAGATAAAAAAGTGCACTTTTTTAGGACACCCCAAACCAACCCTTAATACACCATTTTTCTTAGTTCATACTTTTGTTTGGGGCCCTTTTCCTCTTCTCACCAAAGGAGGTTCTGTGTACTATGTGTCATTTGTTGATGACTACACCTGTTACGCTTGGATTTATCTTATAACTCATAAGTCTGACTTCTACCAGATATGTCGTACTTTCCAGTCTATGATCACTACATAATTTAGGTCTACTATTAAATTGTTGCGGTCTGACTTGGGTGAGGAGTACTTTAAAACTGAATTCTGTGAATACTTGGCCAAATTGGGTTCCATTCAACAAACTTCTTGTACTGATACACCTGCTCAAAATGGTCGAGTTAAGTATAAACATCCTCATCTCCTTGAGACAGCTAGGTCTCTTTTTCTCTCTGCCTTTGTTCTAGCTCCGTTTTAGGGTGAGGTCATTCTTGCTGTTGCTTTTCTTCTCAATCGTATGCCTACCCTCCTTCTTTCTGGTCGGTCTCATTATGAGGCTCTGTTTTCTTAACTTCCTAATTACTCTCTCCTTCGTGTGTTTGGGTTTGCTTGTTTTGTCCTTTAACCCCATAAAGATACGACCAAACTTAGTGTCCGGTCTGTCCTATGTTTCTTTTTGGTATGTCTCCCACCATATTGCACTTCTCGAACGTCTTCCTTACTTTCAGTTTCTTCCTCTCACCGCTCCAGTTTCCAAAGAGGATTTGGTTCATATTGATCCACTTCTTTCTGAGGTCCCGTCTGATGAGTACATCTCCACTGTTCCTCCTGAGCTTGTTTCATCTTCTCCTTCACCTCTGGCTGCTTCTTCTCTTTCAGTTTCTTCCCCTCTCCCGTTGTTAGTATATTCTTGTCGTAAGGCTCCTCCTCCACTAGTTGTCTCTACCTCTACTACTGATCTTCTTGCTTCTGACGACTCTGATCCTGCTGCACACCAATATCCTACTCGAGCATGTCATCATCCAAACAGGTTGGGTTGGTCTAATACATGTTTTTCTGCTTCCTATTGTACTTTTTTATCTGTTCTTCACTCTTTTTTAGAACCTCAGTCTTATAAGGAGACTTGTCAAGATCCTCATTGGATTCAAGTCATAGAGGATGAGTTATCTGCTGTACAGAAAATTAGTACTTAGGAGTTGGTTCCTTTGCCTGCTGATAAGAATCTGATTGGTTGCAAATGGGTCTACAAAGTCAAGACTTATTCTGATGGTTCTCTTGAGCACTACAAAGCTCGTTTGGTTGCCAAAAACTTCTCACAGGAGTATGGTATTAATTATTGAGAGACATTCGCTCATGTTGCCAAGATGATTATTGTCCGTACTTTGATCTATGTCGCTGTTATTCATTCTTGGCCTCTTTATCAGATGAATGTTAAGAATGCTTTTCTTAATGACCATCTTACTAAGGAGGTTTATATGCATTCTCTCCTTGGTCTTCACTATTCCTCTAGCCGGGTTTGTCGTCGTCGGCGTGCTCTGTATGGTCTGAAGCAGTCTCCTCGTACTTGGTGTGATCGCTTTCAGACTATTATTACCGAGCTTAGATTTCATCCTTCTACTTCCCACTTTGCTTTATTTCTGAGACATATCTCGGCTAGTTTTGTTGCTCTCTTATTATATGTGGATAATATGATCATCACTGGGTCTGACTCTTCTGCTATCTTTGAGGTCAAGCAGCATTTCTTCTGTACCCTTCGAAATGAAGGATTTTGGTCCATTGTAGTATTTTCTTGGTATTGAGGTTGTTTATTTTCCAAAAGGCTATTTTATGTCTCAGGCTAAGTATGCTAATGAAATCATTCACCGTGCTGGTCTTACTGATACTAAGGTTTCTGATATACCTATTGAGCTTAATGTGAAGCTCAACTCTACTGATGGCGTCCCTCTGGATGATCCCAATTTATATCGCGAGCTTGTGGGTTATTTAATTTATCTAACTGTCACTCACCCTAACCTTGCTTGTGATGTTCATGTGATTAACCAATTCGTTTCCACTCCTCGCTCTACCCATTGAGCTGTTTTAGTTCGCATTCTTCGCTATCTCAGTGGTACCATCTTTCAGGGCTTATTGTTGTCCTTTACTTGATCTTTAGACTTGGTGGCCTATACTGATTAGGCTGATGATGTTTCTGATCGCAAGTCTACGTCTAGTTTTTGTATGTTTCTTGGTAATTCCTTGATCTCTTGGAAAAGTAAGAAACAATCAGACGTTACTTGCTCTACTGTCGAAGCTGAGTATTATGTTATGGCTCATGCAATTGCTGCGATTGTTTGGCTTCGTTGTCTCCTGTCTAATTTGGGTGTCTCTTAATCTTCTCTGACCTCTCTCTATTGTGACAACCACAGTGTTGTTCAGATTTCTCACAATACTGTCTTCCATGAACGGACGAAACACATTGAGATTGATTGTCACTTTGTTCGCCAGCATCTGCAATCTGGCTCTACCTCGCTTCATTTCATCCCTTCGGCTCTGCAACTTATAGACTTCTTCACTAAACCTCACACTACTGCTCGGTTTCAGTTTCTTCTTAGCAAACTCTCTGTGTGTTTTCTACTAAAACACCTTGAGTTTGAGCGGAGATATGAGCATATGTTGTGTGTATTCTAAATTTGATATGATTGTGGTCATATATATTATAGGCGTGATTGTGTTTTCCTTTTGGTTTAGGATTGTGTTTTCCTTTTTAGTTTAGGATTTAGGACTATATAATCTAGGGTCTTGTTATAATCAAATACAATTAAATATACAAAACTTCTTCAGAATTCTTACACTTTGATCTACATAATTCATGCATATATTATACCTAGTGGATCGTCATTGTCTTGAGATATGTTTAAGTGGTGCTAAAAAAAAAACTCATGATGATGAATAGTTCTACTTTGTTCTTCTTGAATAAAAAATTTATCTTTCACAGTGATTGCAGGGCTACTAAGGATTTGTTTTAGGTGTAATTACATTTTATTGTTGTGGTTAAGCCCGAAAATATGTAATCGTATTTCAAAAGCAGAGGGCTATTTGAATCCAAGGGATTGGCCTGATGACAAGGCCTTGGGTTGTGAAGGTTTACTCTCTCTAAGATTCAGGGAGCTAACAGTATCGGGTTGGGGAAATCATTGAATTAACCGTGGTACATTTGCAAGAAATTCTTTACCGAGGACTTGTGCATCCTTGAAAATTAGTTAAACTTTGATTCGGACACTTTCAATCAAAAATATATATATATATATAAAATAAAATAAAAAAGCAGAGGACTGTTTGGCATCGTTTTTATTTTACTGTTTTCTGTTTTAGTATTTTTGGAAACAAAACTAGAGTGATAGGGTAGAAAGGAGAGCTGCGAGGGGTAGAGATGAGGGGGAACAGATCATCCCAACCCTCCATATTTCCAGACCAAAAAAAGTGTTTGATAGCAACATTACCCTTGTTATTACTTTGGATAAAAGGGGAATGCTATAGACCATTAATTTATTATCACTAATTTCACTATTAGTGAGATGGCAATTGAAAAAAAAAAAAAAAAAAAGACACAAAACACATGTGGCAGTGGGTGGAATCTACTGCCACATCATTAGAGCAACCATTAACTAGTGGTTTAAAGCATTTTTGTTGGATAAAATGTAAATAATTATTATTATTGGGGTGATGTGATATGATGTGATGTGATAGGTAATTTTCATTGGAAAAAGAAGCGTGGCATGAGTGGAATTTTGATTCTGTTATTATTAAGGCTCTGTTTGGCAAGTTAGGTTGGGGTTTTTTTGACTATTTTAATCACAAAAGACAAAATAGGTTATTTTAGCCACAAAAAACAAAACATCACATCCAACTCATAATCATTACACTCTTCTCTCACAAAAAAAGTAAAAAAGTCAAAAAGCCAAAAAGTCCTTCTCAAACTAAGCTTTTTAGCCCAGGTTAAAATAGTCAAAAAAGCCAAAAAGTTAAAAAGCCAACCCACTTCCCAAACCAAGCCTAAGTTGTATAAAATATCGTTCACTCCCCACTAATTTGTCCTCTAGTCTTAGATTAGTTTGATTGGTGATTTGAAATTTATAATTTAAAACCGCACTGTGGGCGGTTGCGGGTTGACTTTTTCACAAACCACATAAATGCGTGTTGGTCAAAACCGAACCGCAAACCGCACAAAACCGATCCGCGAACACCCCTACCCAACCCTCCATATTTCCGGACCAAAAAAAGTGTTTGATAGCAACATTACCCTTGTTATTACTTTGGATAAAAGGGTAATGTTATAGACCATTAATTTATTATCACTAATCTCACTATTAGTGAGATGGCAATTGAAAAAAAAAAAAATAAGGCACAAAACACATGTGGTAGTGGGTGAGATCTACTGCCACATCATTAGAGCAACCATTAGCTAGTGGTTTAAAATATTTTTGTTGGATAAAATGTAAATAATTATTATTATTGGGGTGATGTGATATGATGTGATGTGATAGATAATTTTCATTGGAAAAAGAAGCGTGGCATGAGTGGAATTTTGATTCTGTTATTATTAAGTTGTATAAAATATCGTTCAATCCCCACTAATTTGTCCGCTAGTCTTAGATTAGTTTGATTGGTGATTTGAAATTTATAATTTATATTTAAAATCGTTTTATGTCGCTATGGTTAATATATATATATATTTATTTATTTATTTTTAATGAAATATTAAAATAAAATAAAAAAGAGTATAAGAGAAATTTAAGATATAAAATTTGTTACAAATTAATATTATATATAAAAATATTATTTAAAATTAGTTAGTGTTATATATATGAAAAATATCATAGAAATTAGTATTATATATTATTCAAATATTTTATAATAGGTTAAGATTAATCTTCAATCAATTAATAAATTGAAATCGCTCAAAGCATCCAAATTGCAGTTTGATTCTTTGCTATTTTGTAATTCACGATTTAAGATTGTTGTTTATTTTAATTTTAATATAATTACTTTTTATGTTCTAAAAAAAATATGAAAGTTCATGTAAAGCCCCTCAAAATTATATATGGGGCATTTATTTATAAATTTGTATTCACCTATTTATATTTCACTTAATCCACATTTGTTCTTATGTTTCAATAAATTTTATGGGTGATATAGTTAACAATATGAATATTTACATTAATAGTGTAAATGTTCCATAATGTGAATATTCACATTATCAATGTAAACATTCACACTGTAAAATATGAATATTCACATCACTGAATTGTTAAATGTTTAAAAAATATTTGTAAGAGTATAATTATCTATAAAATATCTTAAATATGAGAATTAGGATTTTGTGAATTAAATTTCCAAATAATAAAAGTTAATAAAATATAAGAATATGTTAAGGATTAATTAAAATATAAACACTTAAAAAAAATTGCTAATAGGGGTCCGTTTGGGAAGAACTAAAGTGGGTTTTTTTTGGCTATTTTAGCCACAAAAGACAAAATAGGCTATTTTAGCCACAAAAAAACAAAACATCACCCAACCCATAATCATTACACTATTCTCTCACAAAAAAAGTCAAAAAAATCAAAAAGTCAAAAAGTCCTTCCCAAACCAAGCTTTTTAGCCTAGGCTAAAATAGCCAAAAAAATCAAAAAGTCAAAAAGTCAGCCCACTTCCCAAACGGAAGCCTATTAATACATCTATAGATACATAACTAATCACATAAAATGATTATACATAGTTGTGTATGTAAATTTATTTTTTTTTATTTTTTATTTTTTTGGTACTTATTATTCAAAGTAATTATTGTACTCCACTTTCTTTTTTCTTTTTTTTTGGGTTGAGAAAAGGGATCACTATTGTTTGTTTCTACTTTTCAAAAAAATACTTTTCAGAAAATTTTATTTTTTTATTCTCTGTGTTTTTTTGTTTTTACTGATGTTTTTTAATATTTTAAACAATTTTTTTACTTTTTAGACACATCTAACATAAATACACCTAAAAAGTAAAAAAAAAATCGTAAAAAAAATCTTTTAAAAATTCACTAAATACCAAAAATATAAAAAAAAAATACAAGAATTCAGTACATTTTTTATATTTTTATGTATTTACTAATTTTTTTAAATATTTTTTCACAAATTTTTTACTTTTTAGATAGATCTAAGTAAGGTGCATCTAAAAAAGTAAAAAAAAAATGTTTAAAATTTAAAAAATATTCACTAAAAACAAAAAACACGAAAACTAAAAAAGTCAGTTTTCAAAAAATTTAATCGAAAAAACTCAAACCAAATACACTGATACAATGGCTGTAATAGCTGTGGTGATACGATTGCAGTTATAAGGTACAAAGGCCGTAACGTAACGGTTGCGGTAATTGAAATCGTAAATTTTTTTTTTCCATATAATTTGAAAAAAACTTATCCTGATATGCATATATATATTTTTTTCCAGAATCACATTTATTGGGGTTTGAAATAGATTTTGACTAATTTTTGTTTGTTTTTAAGTATGATTCAATATATTTTATATTTTAAAATCACTATAAAAACAATTTTTTACATTTTATTTTAATAGTCAATGACTTTATATGTCATAAATTAATATTGTACATCTTATTTTTATTTATTTTTTAGAAAATAATTGATTTTAAATGTCTACAAAATTATTTTTGACCAATATCCTAAACTAACTAAATAAGAAATATTTACATTTATTAAATGAAATAATTATAAAAATAAAAATTGAGATATAAACAAAATTATTTTTAAAAATAAAAATTGAGATATAAACAAAATTATTTTTGTGCTACTAAATATTGCAGAATGTATAAAACGTATATTTTGTAAGTTTTTTTTTTTTTTTTAAAGGAAGTTGTTCAGAATATTGTAAATGTGTGTAACGGTGTATAATAGGCCGTTACGATATTACTACGGCCATTACGTAACACCGAAATGACTATTACATATATAAATTTCCGTCACACCACTAATGCCTACCGCCAAAACTGTTACGTAATTGCTGCAACCATTACGCAATATCGTTTTTTAAACCCTTGATCATGATCAATGAAATTAATAAAAGTTAAATAAATGTCTCATTTTTCTTTTCTTTTCCTTTTTCTTTTTCTTTTTTTCTTTTTTATTCGTGTAGAAGAGATGGGTTTCAATAAAGTGAAACATTTAGATTCTGTTTGGTTTAAGTTTTAAATCATAATTTCACCTTTATATTTGAATGTTATGCTTGATTTAAGTTTTAAAAAATTGATTTCAATGTCATGTTTGAATACATATTCCAATGTATGTTTGGCAGAGTAGAGTTTTTGAATTTTAAATTTTGAATTTGCGGAACTCGGTCGTCCATCCGGACATCCCGGACGTCCAGCCGATTGACTGGAATAGTTTTTTTTTTTATATATATATATATATATATACAATTGCAACCTGTTATTTGAAAATAAAAAAAATTATATTTGTTTTTTATAATTTTAAAATATAAAAATTATTTTTTTAGACCGTTTTTAAACAAAACAATTAAAAAAAAATCCAACCAAATATATAATGAAAAGTACTTTTAAAGTACTATATGGATATTTTTTTTAACAAAAATAATATATATTTTTTAATACTTTAAATTAAAAAAATTGGAATTTTTAAATTTTTTAAATAAAAAAATTATTTTTTTGAATTAAATTTGAAAAAAAGTTTGGCTATGAGTTTTGAATTGAATTTTCAATAAAATTTTGAATTGTGTGTTTAGTTATGAGTTATAAGTTTTTTAATTAAATTTTAAAAATTCTTTTCAAAACTCATAACTAAACAATCTTTTTCATTTCAAAATTCATTTCAAAAATTCAAAATGCAATTCAAAACTCTTTTTAAAACTCATAACTAAATAAATTTTTCTTTTCAAATCATGATTCAACAACTCACAAACTCAAAATATAACTCCATTCTCAAATCATAATTCTAAAACCAAACCAAACGCTATCTTAGACTTCAAATTTACAAATCTAATCAATCATTATTGGTTAAAACTAAAAATAACAAGATAATTGTGGAACCATTAGGTTTATTTTGAAAAATAAGTAAAAAAAAATTAATTTATTGACTTTTTTAATATATATATATATATATATATAATAAAAAAAATAACATAATTCAAATAAATTAATAAATTCAAATTTTTTTTTTTTAATTATCAAAATAGACCTCAACGGGAATCCTCTCATGGCAGGGGGTTTCTGGCCCATTTCTAGCCATTACTAGTGAGGGTATAACTGGAAAGGTAAAAATGACAGCCAGCCAGTCATGTGCACTGGGGATAGTAGTCCTTAAAAAGTACCATTAGCAGAGGACACTTTTTTCGTGGAGAATCTTGCTTTCCCACAAAACGGAAATGGAGATGAGGTTCAAACTGAGAATTTTGTAACATTGGCTTAGCCAACTAAAAGCATTTTGAATGAAGATGTTCTGAGTATTTTAGTATTGAAATTTTGGAGTTTCAATAGAACTGTTAAGTATTAACTGTGTCAGATTTTACTCTTTGTTGTTAATCGTGTGGTGACTGAATTAGCAAAAATTACCGACACATTTAAAGGAAATAAAATTTAAGCAACCACAATAAGGACTTGGCATTCCAGATTTGTGCACAGCTAGGTCACTAAAGGCCACAAAGAAGCCTTCCTTTTTTTCTTTTTTTTTTTTCTTTTTTTGGTTGAACAAGTGTCCGGTCCAACTTAACTTACGCACATCTCAACCAATTCCCTTCCCGGTCTAGCCAAAGGCAGGCCATTCACGCCGAGATTAGGAAATTCATAAGAAATTTCTTTCTTGTATCATCAACACCACTTCTCATTCGACTGAAAATAAAATGTATATAAATATTCTTGTTTTTGAGGTGCAATAATATTTTTTCTACTAGATTTAACAATTACATTAATTTTCAGTCATGAAAATTCTAACCATACAGTGAAATGAGCATTGCGGAGAGGGGGGAAAAAATTATACATATATGCAAATTGATTTATGAGAAATGTAATCAACACACTAAAATGAATGTCTTAAGAACAAAATTACACAACAAAGCGATCAACCTAAACCCCTAAACTTGAACAGAACAAGGGAAAGCTTTTGCTTTGAAGAACTAGCCAGTCTTAACAGTATAACGGTTGTTTAATTTGTTCCCTAATTCTGAAGTGCTTGAATTTTTTGTTTTTTTGGTCATTCCATAATTCAGTTTTCACACCATCACTTCATAGGAGGAGCTCTGTAATATGCAGGAACCGTAGCGGGGAAAAACATCTGTCTCACTCCTTCTGCCTTGATGATCGGTAAGATGATACCAGAAGCACCCTGTGATGACACAGAAATTTTAGAATTTAAGAATGGAACACATTCAGCTAAAAAAATTTGGTTTAAATAGAAAAAAAAAAAAAAAAGTTAACACACCGAAATCAATTTGGCTCCAATCCACATGCGTTTAGGAGAGGGAAATGGCAATAACAAGCGACCAACACCAAATATAGCCACGGCAAAGAAATGGAGAACCAAGGTCAATGGGCGAGGGTTTAATCCTGACAATAAAGACACTGGTCCTGTCGAACAAACACCTCCAAGGCTTAAATAATCAAAGCAAGCTTCACGCATTTCCTTTCTTGCTTGATCGGGTGAAGCACAAAACACCTTATAGAGGGCACCAGCCAATGTATTTATTGTGGATGCTACGGGCTGCAAATAAGAACATCAAGAGACAATTAGTTAGAAAGTCAATAGGCATTTTCTTTCTTAATCAACAAGCTATAGCACGTGCACTAGGAACATGCTGTCTCTGTATGCAGCTAACCTTGCGCAAGGTGTAAAAGGATTCAAGATATCTGCAAAGAGTAGGTGCATCATTTAGGTCACGCAGAGGCTTAAGAAGATCACGTAGCACAACAATATCAGATAGTGCAACGGTCATTCCTCCACCAGTCAAAGGGTGCCTCATGTTGAATGCATCCCCCATCAGTAAGGCCCCCGGGGTTGGATGAGGAGCAGCAGGCATGCTTCTGTTGGACATTGTCCTTATGTTTCCTTTGTCTATAGCAGCGATAAAGGCATCATGCAACTGAGGAGGAATCTGAAACAGAGAAGTTTTATATGAGTCCAATATGCCGGTGAAATACAGTCTCATGTAATTCTACAAAAACAAACACACAACAATAAGGCAGTCATGTATATACCTGGGGAGCAACCATAGTCTTCAAATACTTTTCCATTTCACCATTTGAAATAGAAGGAACCTTTTGACCAGGTACATCAACAAGACAGCGAACCTCTGTGCTACTAATAGGATAAAACAAGATTGGAGATGGGTCTGCTAGAATAACATGCCCGTGATTTGCATATGGAAGTTCGCAGTTCTCTAGCACCAAACCAACAAAACAAGAGGGCACTTCTACCTGCAGATGATAATATGAAATCAGATGATAATATGGTTGTACACAAATTCAATGAGACATTGCGTTTAATCCAAGCATGTGACACGGAAAAAAAAGTGTTTGACCGGTTTTACTGACTAACAGGAAAAAACAGAGAAGATAACTTGCAAGTCATCCCCACCTTAGGTTTGCAAAGAGATCGGCGCAGGTTTGAAAAGCAGCCATCACATACAATGGTCAAAGGTGCATATGCTGCCAGTTCTTCACCATTTTTAGTCTTGTATTGCACACCTTTAATAGTACCATTTTCTTCAAGCAGAGATGTCACTGTTCCTTGCTCCAATTGAACACTACAGAAAATTGAGAAACAAGGTTTAACGAACAATTAGCAGAGAGAAAATATTTACAAATTGAAATTCAATTATACGTTACAAGAACAAAATCAAAATCTGCAATAGGAAAAAAAGACATACTTGGGAAGGGTTGCAGCTTTCTCCCGCATTCTTTGGATGAAACGCCCATTGTGAAAGCTCCTTCCCGATACATCTGAGTGAAACTTCTCCAAAGGATAAGAGAGTTTGGTGTTCCTTCCATCCTTGAAAAGAGCATACCCAAACACCCGCTGAGCATCAATTTTCTCCACACAATCTGTAGTCAAAAATCAAACATCACATGGTTCATTCAACAACCAGCCATATATGACAAGTAAAGGAAGGCTTATTAGAAGTCCAATGTTTTACTTGATTTATGTTTATTATTTTTATAAGTGCAACCCCTACCTTCAAGTCCCAACTCAATTAATTTGAGGTAGCCGCCTGGTTGAAGCAGCTCTCCAACAATCCGGTCAGGCTCAGTCAAATCTCTTTCAATCACATGAACCCGACGCCCATCCTGAAATTCATAACACAAAATCAGTTTGCATCGCACTCAAAAATTCATATGTATTTTGAATTACTAAGCAACATCAGACCATGCAATCTTCAAATTCATCTTGGCACACAATCAAATAACCGAGATGTTCGATGTCTTTCTGTTGGCTCCTTGGGATTTTAGAATATTATCTTTTTTTTATTATGATATCTATGAATTGGTTAATTAAGAAATAAGATATAATAATAAGCAACCAATTGAAAGACTGAAAAAAATGAAACAATAAATTAATGCAGCTACAATTGAACTGTCAAATAAAATCTGCTAACTAAAATGTTATAAAAAATAATTTTTTTTTTTTAAAAAAAAAAGGCTTGGCCACGATTGCTACACCGGAATCAGCATACTATCTTAGCTTCCAAAGCCATGTTATATTGATTTTTCACCACATATACAGATGTGTTAACAGAAAATAATTCGAAAGCCAGAATTTTCATATATAAATTCATCCAGATAATGATATGACAGCGACTTTTTGCAATCATAAATGTTTTGTAGCAAGTGTTTTGCCTTGGATTTGATCGACATCAAAAGTTCAAATGATTATGTATAGCAATAATTGAATTAAAATAAACTATTGAAGCTTGGTAATGAAAAATCAACACTTCATTCATAGAGTGTAAATTGTGCGCATTATTCTTAATTAATCTCATCAACTAGATTCAATGATCTGATGCTCCAATTAGAACTCCTAAGGAAAAAAAGCATATTCATAAACACGTACGTAAACAGAGATAAACATATATAGATCGATGTAGATATACAATGCGAAGCTCACAGACAAAGAACAAATTCAAATCAACGAATCACGAGAGAAAGAGAGAAGGAGCATACCTTGCCGAGAGTATGAGCGAGAGCGGCACCAGCAACTCCGGCGCCGACGATGATGACGTCAACGTCGTTCTTGGATCTACATTCTCCATTAATCGCCGTCGTCGTCGTCGTGGAGGTGGTGGTGGTGGTGGTCTCATCTCGGCCATTTCGCTTCACGAACAAGTTGTACAACAGCGCCAGCCCTATCACCGAGGCCAATATCGAGCCTAGCATGTACTGATCCACCATTTTTCCACAGAATGCAAATCTGAAAAATTTTGAGAATGAGACGACAACGCCGGCTCGTCCTCCTCCGGCCGCCGCTCTCTTTCTCTCTCTACTTTCTCGCCCTCCAAACACGTTTCTCTCTCTCCTCCTTTTTCTCTTGCCTCGCTGGCTTTTTTTGGCTCTGTTTTTTTTTTTTTTTGCAAATCCAATTCATTTTTATTTTTTTTTTTTGAAAGTTTAAAATATGATACTGGTTTTGAGGACGAGTGACTCTGAGAGTTTCCAGGACAGCTGGGCCTTTTTATAGGCCTCTCATGCCAAACTTGTGTGTGATACTCTGTGATCAGACCTATGCTAAGACTCGGTAGTTATTGAATTTATTCATTTTTTTATAATAGGAAAGTCGTGGTTGTTGCCGAATTTTATTTTTATATTATTCTATCAAAAGCTTGTAATAAGAGAAACGAGATCACTTCTTGTAACAAAATTGCTTTAGAGCTCTAAAAGAGCACCTCTAAACTAGCATTAAATTATCTTTTAGTGGCTTTTGTTTTGTCTTTTTCTATTTTTTTTTTTTTTTAATTGGGTGCCACCTCATTAGAGCCAGCTCTAGTTAGAGCTCTCAATCACTCCCCCTTCTTGTAATCATCTCATAGTCCTCTATTCCTAAGGATCTGCACTCACTAAAAATAATATAAAAATGTGTTTTGTATGTATACATTGTATTTGTTGCATATTTATGTTAAAATTTACGAAAATGAGCCGTAGCTCGAATCCAATGGCTCGAATTGGTTAAAAAAAGGGAGAGAAGAGAGGAGGAAGAAGCAGAGGAGAAAGAGGGAGAGAACAGAGGAGAAAGAACAGAGGAGAAAGAGGGAGAGAGGATCGTCGCTGCTCGCCTCGCCACCGCCACCGTCGTCGCCTCGCTGCCGCCGATCGTCGCAGCACTAGCGATCGCCGGCTCTGCCTCGCCTCCGCCCCCCGGCCCCCGCTTCCAGCCCCAAATGTTGGGCCCCCTCCAGTCCCTCCTCCTTCCTCCTCCTCCTCTCCTCCTCCTCCTCTCTCCACTGCTTCTGGTTCTGCTTCACCTTCATCTAAAAAATGAGGCCGTTTTTGAATTCGAGCCATTTCGAGCCGCTCGATTTCAAATTACCTATCGCTGCCGAAAAATTTAAAAGAACTCGTAAAATTCATGGAGCGATATATATTATTATGCTTTTCTTTGTTTTTATTTCTTTTTACTATTGAGGAACCTCTGGATACTATTTTAAACTAATTTCAAATAGTAAAATTTGAGTAGGCGTAATTACCTATGAACTTACCAAAATATTGAGTATAGAGTGTTTGAAATTAATTTGCTTTTATAATTTTAAATGACAAAATAACAAGATTAGTCATAATAACTATTCAAAATACAATTTATTATTTTAACTAGTCATTTTTATAGTGCACACTATTATAAGATTATCTATTTTAACTATATTTGTTAAAATATTTTTTTATTTATATTTTCAAATTAGCCGTTGAATAAGGGTAGAGAAAAGGAGAAGAAAAAAAAATATATAAAATTCAAATAACTAGCCAACTTTGACTAGCAAATGTAAATCATTGCTAAACTAACTAATCTCAAACTATACTATTGGAACTTATTTTGTGCAAAATGGCTAACTACTTTAGTTTAGAATAAAAATTTTACTAGTCAGCATCCACATTAGACTAGTTATTTTCCTCATTTAGTTATTGTAGCTAGTCCAAATCTTTAAAATTCATCTCCAATAATCTGGAAGTGCTACTTAAGCTTCGTTTGGGAAGTGGGTTGACTTTTTTACTTTTTCAACTATTTTAACCTGGGGTTAAAAAGTTTGATCTAAGGACTTTTGACTTTTTAAATTTTTTTGTGAGAAAAATAATGTAATGATTATACATTGGATGTGATATTTTATCTTATTCGATTAAAAAACTTATTTTATTTTTTATGACTATTTTAACTAAAAAATTCTCAAATCCAACTTTCCAAACGTAGGCTTAAGTTGGCTTCATGCTACAACACCTAGCTAAAACTCACCGAGCACTGTACATTAACCTTACAATTTTTTTATCAATTGATTCCTCTATTAATCCATGATTGTAATTTCACGTAGAAAATGGGATTGGACTAATGATGATGTAGGTTCCACTTAAATTTTATTTGGTTGGAATAAAATGTACATACGCTTGTATGAGTAAGGAAATTATTATTAATACAATAGGATTGAGTAGATTGAGTGAGATGACAATTAATATAGTACTATAAAAGATAAATTGTACTTGTTATAGGGTTGGTTTGGGAAGTGGGTTGATTTTTTGGCTTATGATTTTTTTAACTATTTTAGCTTGGTTAAAAAGCTTGGTTTGGGAAGAGTTTTTTAGTTTTTTTGACTTTTTTTGTGAGAGAAGAGTGTAATGATTATGGGTTAGATGTGATGTTTTGTTTGTTGTAGCTAAAATAGCTTATTTTATCTTTTGTGATTAAAATAGCCAAAAAAACTCACAAAACCACTTCCCAAACGGTGCCATAATCTATAAAAGATAAATTGTTTATAACTAGTATAGTGGTATAAAAGATAAATTGATTGAGATTAAATTTATAAAATTACATACAAAAATTTGTTATTTTTATAAAGTGAGGCAAAATAATTATTTCACCTCCAGTCCCAAGAGATTAGATTTCAATATAACATCCCATGGGATTACTAATTCCCTCTTTAGAGGGATTTCATAGTTCCACAAACTCTTAGGCCTCGTTTGAAAATAGGTTTTTTATTTTTTTGACTAAAATATGACGTAAAAGATTAATATGTTTAGAATGATTTTTTGATTTTTTATAAAAAGATATATAAAAAGTAGAGAGAAAATAGAATCTTTGACTTTTTTATACATGTTGTTGACTTTTTAATTTTTTTAATAATTTTTTAACTTTTAAATTAAAAAATAATATTGTCAAAGGAGACATTAATCTTATAATAATTTTTCAAAACAAACATAATTTTTGTGGACTCACTTCACTACTAATCTGATCCGCTCATTCACCTCTCAAAACGGCGAAATAATTATTTCACCTCCAGTCCCAAGAGATTAGATTTCAATATAACATCCCATGATTACTAATTCCCTCCTTAGAGGGATTTCATAGTTCCACAAACTCTTAGGCCTCGTTTGAAAATAGGTTTTTTATTTTTTTTGACTAAAATATAACGTAAAAGATTAATATGTTTAGAATGATTTTTTGATTTTTTATAAAAAGATATATAAAAAGTAGAGAGAAAATAGAATCTTTGACTTTTTTATACATGTTGTTGACTTTTTAATTTTTTTAATAATTTTTTAACTTTTAAATTAAAAAATAATATTGTCAAAGGAGACATTAATCTTATAATAATTTTTCAAAACAAACATAATTTTTGTGGACTCACTTCACTACTAATCTGATCCGCTCATTCACCTCTCAAAACAAAAACAAAAAAAATGTGAAGAGTCAGGATTCACGATCCAATCTCATGAGATTGAAAGTGAAAAGACATAATTACTTCCACCTTACAATAAAAAAAGTCATTTTTTATATATAATAAGACCTTTTATATAATTTTATAAATTTAATCTCAACCAACTAATATCAAACTTAACGGGTTCGTTTGGTTTGTATTTCTGAAAAAATTTTGAGAAATTTTCTCTACAAATAAATTTTTGAAAGTAATCAAACCAAACAAATTTTTTCAAAAAAATTTCTCAAAACTTGTAAACCAAACAAGTTTTCCAAACAAATCTCTCTCACACACACATCAAATCAATCACTTTTTCTAAAACTCTCTCTCAAAATAATTTTCCAAAACAGCTTTTGAAAAAAACCAAACCAAACAACTTTTCGTACTTTTTATCTCCAAAACACATCTCTCAAACACAAACCAAACATACCCAACGTGTTTTAGATAATATGACCTTATTTTATTAATTTATTATAAAAAAATAAAAAATGAAAAAAACAGCCGCATTGTTAGAAGGCGTATAGGAAAATTGACTAACTGAAAAAATATAAGAAAATATTTAAGGGCCATAATTTTTGTGGCCACAATGGCTCAAAACTATCAAAACGACGTCGTTTTAGATGCAAAACATGCTAAAACGACGTCGTTTTGATAATTTTGAGCCATTATGCCCACAAAAATTGTGATCCTCTAACATTGTTGAAAAATATATATATACTGTTGAAATATATATATATATATATATATATATATATAAAAATGAATCTTGGCTGCTATTTTGACTAACCATGCAATTGAGGATTACGAAGTGGCCCTCATATTAGACTTCAGACTTGTACTAAGGTATTTAATAAGACAACAAATTGGTATAATAATGTGGGGTTTAGTATTTAGAAAAGATTAAAAAGAAAAAAAGTAAAAAAAAAAAATTATGGGGGGTTTTGGGTGGATGCTAATATTTAGCAGAGTATTAAAATAGTAATTTCTTTAGGAAAAGGAATAATAATAATAAGAACAAATAAAAAACAGAAAGCTTGGTGGCATGGTGTGCGCTGAATGAATGCCAGGATTGGCTTATTTATGATTTGAAAGTGAAGTTCGAGTATATATTATTTTTATCAAATGGCAACTATATATATATTTATTTAAAAACCATGGGTATTAATTCAAGGGGCATCAATAAAACTGGTGTATTGGTCAAAGTCCTTCTTTCTCACTTTACGTTACACTATTATTTTGGCTAAATTATTAATAAATCTTAATAATTGAATTTAATTCTCATCCAATCATGTTGAAGATAAGTCTTAGTAAAACCGTTATTAAAAAATAAATTTTTTATGACCATTTTTAAAAAAATCGCTAAAAATTAATAATTAATGACTTTTTTTCATGATTTTTATAAATTGTCACTAAATCTTACAATTAATAACGTTTTTTCGTGACGAATTTTTTAAACTGTCGTTGAAGGTTATAAATTAGTGACTTTTTTGTGACAATTTTTTCAAACTGTCGCTAAAACTTATAATTAATGATATTTTTTGACAAAATTTTTAAACTGTCGCTAAAAATTAACAATTAGTAATGTTTTTAAATAGTGTTTAATGAAAAATGTCATTAATTATTATGAGACCTATTGGATAATAAGCCAACTTGTTAGGACCTACGCGTAAGTCCCCCTATTATTTTTGAATAAATAAAAATAATATTTGTTATTCGACAAATGTTACCAGAGGTGGAAGGAAGGAGGGCAGAGGGGTCACGCACCCCCTGAGTTTTGGAATATTTTATTTTATTTTTTTTACAAACATAAAGAAAATATTTTATATAAAAAAATTTATAAAAATATTATTTAGAGTGAAATGTCAATTATATTTTTAAAATTACAAGAACAATAATGATTGTTTTGATTGAAAATAAAGAGATTACGATATTATTATCTATGAAAATTTCAATATAATGGTGATTTCTATCATTATTGATATGCAAATATAATTAATCTCAATGAAAATACAAAATTTATTGAATTGTTAGTTACATTAATATGCAGGGTTCATCCTCCATATGTTTCTTTATTATTGGTTGGTAATATCACATGTCAATGATTGCGTGATATGACTATTATATTGAATTTTTATGCATATTTTGTATAAAATATTACTTTATCATTATATAAATTATTTTAAAACTTTATATCCATGACTTTTTTTTTAATATTGTCCATGATACACTAATTACAAATAACATATTCACTTTGTTTGGTTTGAGTTTTCTAAAAACACTTTTCAAAAAATTCTATATTTTTATTTTTCATATTTTTTTTGTTTTTATTGAATTTTTTTAAATATTTTAAGCAATTTTTTTAATTTTTAGACACACCTAACATAAATATATTTAAAAAGTATAATTTTTGTGAAAAAATCTTTAAAAAATTCAGTAAATATCAAAAATATAAAAAAATACAAAAAATCAGTACATTTTTCATATTTTTATGTATTTATTAATTTTTTAAAATATTTTTTCACTAATTTATTTTTTTAGATACATCATACATCTAAAAAAAAATGCTTAAAATTTTAAAAATATTCACTAAAATCAAATAAAATAAAAATAAAAAACTTAATTTTCAAAAAACTTAATTCAAAAAATTCAAACAAAACAGACTGATTATTATTATTATTTTTTTTATCTTTCTCGAAGTCAATTATAAAAATTTATGTGAAATATTTTTATAAATATTTTCAATATTGTAATTAAGAAGTGCCCCCCTCTGATTTATTTTCTTTGCTCCGCCACTAAATGTTACCCTTAATAAAAAAATTCTAGTGATATATAACAATTTTCTCTATATATGCCTTAATATATACATTTTGATATATTAGTTTGAAATGAGAGGATATAATCATGAAAATAAAATTTCATTTATAGTTTTAGCTTGTGTGGGCTTACTGTATTTATAGTTTATGGTGCAAAAAGTTTGTCCAGAGTGATCATATCTATTGAAAAGGTATACTAGTAATTTTGGCCTACCACGTGATTCTATACTTTAATAATAGGAGGCATATAATTATTTTATCTAAAAAATAAGAATAAATGGTTATATATATTGAAAGTAATATAATTTTCAAGGTTATTTCTATTGACAAGTTAGCCAAATTGTCAAATTTGCTGTCGCAAATAATTTTTTTTGCGTCATATAGGACTTATTTTGTTTTTTTAAAAGAAATTTACAAATCAGTGGAACAAACTTAAAACAATTACAAATTCATGAAATTTTTTTACTTTAATTATTAAAATATATAAAGTTTACCATGAATCTATAATTATTTTTAAAAATTAATACTAATTTGTTATTTTCCCTTTTTTTAAGATAGGAGTCCGGACTTATTAGAAAATGTTGGACGAGTGCACGTTTTTTTTTTTTCTAATGTAATGGAAAGAAAAATAATAGACACCATTATTGACTTGGAGTTGTAATTTTAATTTATGCACCACTCGAGTTATTAATTTGACTTTCAAATCTTAAAACTTATAAATTGATTTTGTCATTAAATGGGAAAAAATGGTTGATTTTAGTACAAAAAAATGATGAAATTAAACACGATAGACAAGTGTATCTTCAATTTTGAGATATATTGTGTCATAAAAAAAAAGTTTACAATTAACATTTTTTTTTTCTTTTTTTGGTTAATTCTTTTAATAATAAAAAAATAAAATGTATGAATAAACAAAATGCAAACAAATCACCATTGAATATTACTCTGCATTGATTCTCATACAATTACTATTATTTTGATCGTCCAATATTACCGAGCTTGATTAATATTAGATCAAGACATGGTGCAACTTAAACCAATGAATATCGTACTTACAAGCAACATACAGTGGGTTCATCTGAAGAATGTGTAACGAAAATTCTATACAGAACAATAAATTTTGAGTAATGCTAGAGACCCTAAATATTTATTAAAAATTTTATCAAATGTGAGACATTTGGTAAAACTTTTGGTAGAATTTTTAGGACCTATAGCATTTTTGATAAATTTTTTAATTTTTTTTTACCAATTGATGCCACGTGTTAGGAACTACATTATAAGTTTGATAAGTTTGATCCAATAGTCATAAAAAAAACTAGTTTGATTATCAAATAGGTGATAGTCACATAATTTAATCGAAATTATTTTAAATTTTCAAAATCATTGTGGACCCAAATGAGCCACCTACGTGGACCAAAACAAGTTATTTTTAAATATTTTTATAAAAGTAATTTATAAATATAAAGTTTATACAAAAAAAAAAATACACTTAGGGTGCTAATGATATTTTTAAAAGGGTAAATTACAAATATACTCCCTGAGATTTGTTTAAAATACAAATTGCCCTTTATAATTTGAAAAATTATAAGTATCCTCTTATTAGAATTTTTTATTAACAGAATTAACTAAAAAAATGAAATTCATAATTTCTCTCATATACAACAATAAAATAATGTAAATTATTAATTGAAACATATTTTTAACATCATTAAAAACTATTAATTGACTTAATGATTTATTAATAAAAGAGACAATTTGTTATGAAATTAAAAATTTCAGTAGATGGAATGTAATTTTCAAAACCACAAGAGCGATTTGTATTTTAATCAAATCTCTAGAGATGTATTTGTAATTTATCCTAAAATTATGTACAAAAATTATATTTATGTATCAGTATTCAATTTTATTTTATTTTTAATTATGTTTGAAAGCGGTGGCATTAGATGTTAAAAGAATGACCATAAAAAATAAAAAATAAAAAAAAGATTGTATTTGATTGATCATTCAACTCAACGACTTTTCTTGTCAGTCATGGTAGTTTATTGGAGTGAGGATCCTCTCCTTGCAGCTTCCGTACTTGCGCCCGTCCTTGCAGGCCTTCGGGTCTATTTTTAGGCCTAATTTTGATAATCCGAACCGTTCATATTTTATGATTTATTTAGTATATCATACCTGTAAAAAATCAAGTTGATCGGATATCAGAAAGCATATGTTCGGAAAACTATTTATTAAATTCTTTAAAAAATAGTGTTTAGTTCAATTTTTCAAACACATACTTTCTGATATCCGATCAACTTGATTTTTTACAAGTATGATATACTGAATAAATCATAAAATATAAACGGTTCGGATTATCAAAATTGGACCTAAAAATAGACCCGAAAGCCTGCAAGGACAGACACAAGTACAAACTTGCAAGGAGAGGCTCTTGACTCAGTTTATTGTGGTAGTGGTCTTCTTCCCCAACATATAGCAATAAATGGAATGCGTAATTATGTATGAAAGTCAAAATAATGTATTTATCTATTTTTTGGTTTTATGATTTTTTTTTTTTCTTTTTTCCAGTCAATCAATGAGGGGAGCACCTGCCAACATAGAACAAGTCCCTAGCATGCCACATATGACCAAAATTATCTTACCACTTACTTTCCTAGAGGGTGTACTCTAATTAACTCAATTTTTGAATCATATCCTTTACTTTCCTAGAGGGTGTACTCTAATTAACTCAATTTTTGAATCATATCCTTAAGTGTAATAGTCAATATCCATAATTTATTCTTCTCATTTTTTTTTTTTTAAATCAATAACCATCATCCTATAAATAAAAAAATAAAAAAAAACACAAAAACAAAAACAAAAACAAAATAGTCATATGGTGGCATAGTAAAGCAGGCACAATTTATACACAATCTCCCAATAATATGGCATGTCACATAGCGTCTTCAACCAATCACAAATATCATGGCCTCTCATGTTGTCTCCCCCATCACCCAACACATAAATGTAACACATACTCTCTCAACCAATGAGAGAAGAGAAAAGTACCACATGACATCTATCCTATCCACCCAAAAATTTCTCACAAAGAGGTTTTTATATGCTCATTGCAGTTACATACCAATGTTGATGTGGGCTTTTTTTCATTTTGATTCTTTTTATTTTGCTATAAATTATTTTTCTTTACCTATTTTTTGTTATTTGGCCAAAAAATAAGTAAAATATTTTACATCGTAAATCATAAAATGATTTATGTTCAAACATTTCATAAGTTATTTCTTTTTCTCATCACAGTTGATACTACTCAAAATATATATCAAATTTCAAAGATTTCATATTTATTGAACGTTTATATTCTCTCTCTACATATATATATATTTATACATATATTATGGATGAGCAATGAATCGGAATTATGTTCTGTAATTGTTACTTTTGTCACATTCAATCATTGTCTTATTTATTCTTTAGTAATAATTTACAAACAAAATTTGTATAAAAAAAATTTATATATGATAATGTGTCACATTCATATTCACTCATTAAAAATTAAAATTCTCATTTTCATGATTGTAAGAACGACATTACCACGTTATTTGTATTCAATTCTACATGAAAATTATGTATAAATATTATTTTTTTTATTCTTTTTCTTTTAAAAATTTACTTTATAATTGGTTTTTTATTAAGATTTTTATTGTAAAAAATATTTTGAGTGCTAACCTAACATCATAAAATAAAAATGAAAATTTATTTTTGGGGAAACTTCACTTTACCCCTCATGGATTGGGCCATGTGCATTTACTCCCTAACGTTTGGAAATAATCACATAACCCTCTTATAGTTTATGAATTGAAGTGTACCGTTAGGCCCATTAACGATTTGATAAAAATACTAAAATACCCCTATATATAAGTAACTTAAATGTGTGAACTACAGATATTTTCGTCATTTGCTTAGAAGATAAAGTTCACTAAAACCCTATATTTTATTTCATGTACGATTTACTCTTTTGTAATTTGAAAATGAGCATATAATTTCGTTATGTCTGCCACGTGTTACATTTGTTGTTAAGTAGGACAGAATATTTAACGGTATACTTCAGTTCACGAACCATGTAGAGATTATGTGATTATTTCCAAACATTAAGGAAGTAAACTGCGCATGATCTAAACCACAGAAAGTAAAGCAAAATTTATTCAAATTATTTTACATGAAAAATATTTTACCGTATAAAATATTAAAATATTTTTTTACAAAACAAACGTAACCTTAATAAATTTTTTTTAAAGAATATATAATCTCTCGTCTAATATGAAGTAATTATTAAGTGAATCCCAGGACTATGTTGGTTTAGGCATCTTACAGGCGTACATGTCCATTCAAAATAACTAGTAATGAATTATTTTTTTTAATAAAAAAGTACACGTGTCTTGAAATGATTAGTATATTTCATATATTTTAGTTTGTATGACACTTTAGAAATATCTATAAATTATGTTGTTCTACAGTAAAAAAGTTTCCGTAAAGACCTCTAGGAGAGGCCCATGCTATCTGCACGTAGTCGACTTACTATAGCCCAGTGTGAGATCTCCGCTTGGGTTAAAATAGTTATATAAAACAAATAAATTATTTGGTTAAATATGGTAAAATATCATATTTAATTTATAATTATTTTATTTTTTTTTTATAAAAGTTCAAAAAAATTAAAAAATCTATTCCAAATGAGACTTTTTAATCTCAAGTTAAAATAGTTAAAAAATCAATTCATATCCTAAATGAACCATATGATACACGAGCTCCATATTAAACTTGTCTGTCATTCTTTGGATTCTATGGACATACCTTCTAAGCATTTTAATTTCTCCCCATCTATTCAATTGACTTCTTCAATTTATTTAACAATTAACGTCCCATGATAGAATATGTCAATTCTAATAAATTTTTAAGTGACTAGGGGTGAGGCAACTGGTCCCATGTAAAAACTTTGCTTTGCCCCATATAATAAAAAACAAACGGTGGGGGAAAATGATAAAAAACAGTTTCAAAAACTAAGAACCATGTATAGGCTATACTTCAATCTGTCAGATTCTCAACTCTTTTTGTGTTGGGTAAGATAGGGGGATTGGTACCACAAAAGATTCCCATGAAGAAAGTTTCAGAATATTCACTTAGTCTATTCTCTTATTTATTTGTAGTACATTTTTTTTTACATAAAAAACTCCAAAACCTCGAAAAAGGTTATCCAACGGCTTGTTCAATTGTGTTTGGTGAGGTATAAAACTTTCTGTCTCAAATTCATATATTTTTTACAGTTCCGATTGGTAACTCAAAAATACTGAGACTCGAATGGCCCGAGTTCCAAAACGATGTCGTTTTGAATTTTTTTTTTTTCCCCTCTTTTCTCTCTAAAGTAGAGGTGAAAATGAAGAAGAAAAGATGAGAGAGAAAGAGCAAACACCAGATGATTCATCATCAACAAAGCAACCTAAGATCATCATCATCAACACCAGATCATTATCATCATCAACACCAGATGATACATATTTCCTAATCTACAACACATCATCATCATCGTCATCAACAACATCAACAACAACAACACATCATCATCATCAACACCAAATTTGTGTGTATACACAAATCTATACATACACAGATCTATACACACACATATCTATATATATTGTTAATATAATATTGTTAATTTGTTAATGATATAGCTGTCTAGCTTTCTTGATTGATAATTGTATAGCTGGCTTTCTTTCTGCTTTCGGTGGTAATGGATTGGTATCCAATGTACATTGCTTCTCTCTATAAAGAGAGAGTTCCTTTCTCTTGTAATTACAGAACATAACATACAATACAGAAACACTCTTTGCTCTCTAGCTTCTTTTTCAAATTAATCTTTCATATATATATATATATATATATATGAGAGGGAGAGGCACTCACTGGCGTCGCTATCACCGCCTCCTCTCCATCTTCTCTGCTTTTCTCTCTCTCACATCTTCTCTCTTTCTCTATGTCTGTTTCAGAGAGGGAAGGGAAAGAAAAAAAAAAAAGAAGAAGAATACTCAAAACGACGTCGCTTTAGATATTCGAGCCACTTCAAGTCAATTTTTTTTGAGCTACGAAGGATTATTCTATTTTTTTTTAGTGTCAACATATTCGTATTGTACCATTATATGTCAAAATTTTTGTATCTATATGATTGAGTGAAATGAGATCAAATGACAAAAAAATCATTGTACAAAATAACAAGGGTGAATTACGGTGACAATCCCTATAATTTGGGACTTATGTCATTTTAATCATTAATTTTTCAATTGTGACACATTTGATTCTGAATTTTAAATCTTATTTCAAATAAGGACAATTGAAGAAACCATTGCTCAATTTAAAGAACAAAGTCGTTAATTTGATAAAACATAAACTAATTTGACAAAAATAAATGTCAAAAAAATATTTTTGAATTTTTAAAAATAATTTCTACCCACCAAAAATAAAATTATGTAAATTTGTTGAACCTTTTAGACATTTATTTATTTATTTATTTTACTAAATTAATTTTTATTATGTGTTTGGATGATAATCATATAATGGGTGATTGTTAGGGTTTAGTGCGCAACTGACATATTTAATATATGAAATGTTTTTAGTTTTAAATTTTTTGATTTAATAATGATATCGAAGTTGGCGCTATATTTGACTTTTGAAAAAATAGAAACTAATTTAATGAAAATAAAAACAACCACTCATTACATGATTATTATCCAAACACATAATAAAAATTAATTTGGTAAAAAAAATATAGGTAGAAATAATTTTTAAAAATTTAGAAATATTTTTTGACATTTATTTTTGTTAAATTAGTTTATATTTTATCAAATTAACGACTTTGCTCTTAAAATTGAGTAATAGTATCTTCAATTAATTTTATTTAAAACAAAATTTAAAATTCATAATCAAATGTATCACAGTTAAAAAGTTAAGAACTAAAACGATATAAGATTTAAATTATAGAAACTATTGGTATAACTTGTCGAAATAGTAATATTAATAATAATAATAATAAATCCTGACCGTCCATCCATGACCAAAACACGTGAAGACAACATGTGTTGCCGTTTCTGATAATTTAAAAAAAAATCCCAGAAAGTATGCATGACCAACGTGGCAGCGACAACATCATGTTTTGCTGTAGTAAAGTTTGAGGCTAGATTTGGGAAGATAGTATGGGATTATTTTAGTCATAAAAGATAAAATAAGTTATTTTAATTACGATAAATAAAATATTATATTTAATTCATAAGAGTGTTGCTATTAGTACTTACTAAAATTCTTTGGAGCCCCTATTTCTTTAGACCCAACCCTAAATCTTAAATTTTAATAATATTTTTTTAGACATCCCACTTATTACCAAATCTATCAATATTCACAATGAAATGCACACCCACCTGAATCCATTCCAATTCCCTCTTTTCTCTCTCTCTCTCCTCATCAGTGATGTCTCTTCTCTCTCTTTTCTCTCACTCTCTCAAAATCCCTTTTGTTCATAAGAGAAAGTGAAAAATTTTCTCTCTCTTCTCTCTCTTCTCTCTCTCTCAAAACGCCTTCAAAATCCTAGTTTTTTCTCTCTCTTCTCTCTCCAACATTAACCACATCTAAAAAGTGGTTCCTGAAAACACAATGCATTTACTTGTGAGGTTGGTGTTCTTCGTTGATTAGGATTTCGACGACGTGGGTCTCTTTGGAATTTGCAATTGATTGGGAAATTCAGATGAAAAAGTGAAAATTGATGCTAATTGTAGGAATAGAAAACAATGTATATATATGGAAAACTAATCTCCATAATATTTTCAAAATAGAAAACTAATCTCCATATTTTCACAATGAAAAGCACACCCACCCAATTTGTTCACCACTGTGTAGTCGAAAAAATGTATTTTGTTCAGAACTGTTTTGTCGAACAATAATGATCCTGTCAGCACTGTATGTCCGAACAAAATTTGTTCATCACTGTGTAACTTGAATCTATTCTAATTCACAACTTAAAATAACATGAATTAAATCCATTCAAAATACATAATTTAAATCCATTCAAATTCACTCTTTTCCATTCTAAGTTAGTTTAACAAAGAAAATTACATAACTGATTATCTGCATTAATGTTCGAAATTTATGTATTGAACGAAATGATTATGTTCAGTACTGTGTTACCGAACATAATTGTAACAGTCAGCAAACCAGTACCGAACAGCTCGAACGAAACAAGAACGACCGAAAATGACCGAGAATATTAATACAAGACAGATAAACAACCGAGAATGTTGTCCTCGTCCTCCATTGCTCTACACAGTGAAATAAGTGATGAAGTATACGTTATACTTGAAGCAAAACTTTCAAGTTCAATAGCGTTGATGATGGTGATGAAGATGACACATTCAGGATTTAAGATGATTATGAAAAATAATAGATTTAAGGTTTATATTAATTGGTTATGAAAAGTAATAGGTTTAGGGTTTACAAACATGGAATACGTATAGTTGGAGTTGGAGGTAGGGGTAGAGGTGTGGGTGAGTGTCCAATATTATAGAGTATTAGTTATTATTGATAGGTGGGTGTTCCATTTCAGAATGTCTTTTAATGTAATTTTATTTTAGGATATAATTGTAATAAAAAAAATTATAAAATGGGGGTCCAAAGAATTTTGACAGGTGCTAATAGCAACACTCAATCCATAATCATTACACTCTTATCTCATAAAAAAAGTAAAAAAGTCAAAATTCTTCCCAAACTTAAGATAATCAAAAAAATCAAAAACCAACCCACTTCCCAAACGATACCTGAATCACTGAATCAGTTTGGAAACATTGTCACTATTCACTGGGTGTAACAGAAATGGCCAAAGTTTTGGTCTAAAGGAAGTTTCAAGAGCAGAAGGGCAACACCGATGTTTGTCAAAGTGATTAGCAGAAAGACTTGTCATAGGTCTCGTTTAGGAACATGCTAATTTAGTAATTTTTTGACTATTTAGTTAAAATATGAGCTAAAAAAAATTAGTATATTTGGAATGATTTTTTGAATTTTTATGAAAAAAATATGTAAAAAATAAAGAAAAAAGAGAATCTTTAATTTTTTTTGTATGAATTGTTAACTTTTTGACTAATTTAATAATTTTTTTGACTTTTTTACTAAAAATGAGGTTTCCCAACCACCACACATAGGACTAGAAAATGAACAGGATTCTCAAGTTACATAAGAATCCATTTGTACATCCTAGTAATAGCCTATAGGTAGAAAAAAAATTAAATAAAAAAGGAGCCTTGTGGTTGGTAAGATTTAAACCTTGCTTTAGTAGTGCTCAATTTTTTTATTTTATTTGATTTTAAGATCTTCAATTAAATATCAAAATGAATGTCATTTTGTTGAGTCTTCAAAAACTAAGATCTTTAACAATTAAGAATGTTTCAAAAAATTTAATGAATTTAAAGCGACAAATTAAGAGGTGTTTTGGAAAGTGAGTTAAAAGTTACTTCTCAGCTTTTAACCCACTTCTCTCTCTCACAAAAAAATTAAAAAAAAGGTCAAAAAATAACTTTAACTATTTTTTCAAAACACCCCGAGTAACATAATTAAGTTACTTCTATCTTTATCGATTAGTTTTTATTTATGTTTTATTTTTTAATATATAATTGAGTGTCTAAACTAATTTACAAATAAATTGATATATTCGATAATTCATACAACACGTTCCCTCCATGTGATTATTAACCCTACCCTCTCATTAACATTCAAATTTCAAAATTAGAATTAAAAATATTTAAGTTAAGTGCAAGACCGTTGAAGAAAACTATTAGATTTGACCACTACACCTTTTATAATTGAGTGGCCTCTCTTTATTTGTTCCTAATCTCATTATTGGATAAAATGTCAATTTATGCTAAAAAGCAAGAAATCTAGTGATAGAATCTCCTTAACGGATATAGAACATTCTTATCTATAAACCCAGAGTAAAGTACAATATTCCATGTAACCAAACAGACCAGAAAGTACAAAGGGAGATTGACTCATGAATCTCATATTTTAGACTATAAGGGGTGTTTGGGAAGAAAGATTTTTGGTTTGTTTTTTTTCACTAAAAGATAAATTGGTTACAAAATTAAAAAAAAACCTAATCTAAACAAAATATCACATTAAACCCCATAATCATTTCACAGTTTCTCTCACAAACATCACATCCAACTAAAAAAAAACCCAACTATCTTTTCAAACACACAAAAAAAAAATTTCAATAATATCCTACGACTAAAAAAACCTACAAAAAAACTCACTTCCCAAACACCCACTATAATCTATGAGGGTATTTGGCAAAGTTTTTTTTTAATTTTTTGGATCAAAATCTACAAAAAGATAAAATTGACTAAAATAGTTAATAATATAAAATATCACATCAAACCGATAATCATTTCACTTTTTCTCTCGTAAACATCACCTCCAACTACAAAAAAAATCAATTATCTTTCCAAACACAAAATTTTAGCCTACGAAAATAACATACTAAAATAGCAACTTCCCAACACCCACTATGTAGTCTCATATTTTTTTTTGTGATCTATTTAGTCATTTTTTATGTGTAATGACTCATTTATCCACCATACTGGAGTGTCATATTTGAAAAAAGTATACTAAGAAGTATTTTAATGTCACATCATGTCCGTTACGTTAGAGTGTCACATTTAAAAGAAAAAAAAAAGTACACTAAAGAGTTTTAAATTTTTTGCAATGTCATATCATACCCACTACGTTAAAGTATCACATGACACGTTTAGCAAAAATATACTAATATCTAATTTTTTTGGAATGTTACATCATACCCGTCATGTTGTCACATTTAGAAAAAGTACACTAATGAGTTTTTAATTTTTTTAGAGTGTCACATCATATCTGTCACATTATCATATTTGGGCCACGTTGTCACATTTAGAAAAAAGTACACTAATGAATTTTTAATTTTTTTTGAGTGTCACATCATAACTGCCACGTTGTCACATTTAGAAAAAGTATACTAATGAGTTTTTAATTTTTTTTTTTAGTATCACATCATAGTCGCCACGTTGTCACATTTGAAAAAACTATACTTAAGGGTCCGTTTGGGAAGAGCTATTCCAGGCTTTTTTGGCTATTTTAACCACAAAAGATAAAATAGACTATTTTAGCTACAAAAAATAAAACATCACATCCAACCCATAATCATTACACTCTTCTCTCATAAAAAAAGTAAAAAAAAACCAAAAAGCTAAAAAGCCAAAAAGCCATTCCCAAACCAAACTTTTTAGCCCAGGCTAAAATCGCCAAAAAAACAAAAAAGCCAACCCACTTCCCAAACGGAGGCTTAAGATTTTTTAGTCTTTTTGAAATGTTACATCATACCCTCTACATTATCACATTTGGAAAAAAATATATTAAAGAGTTTTTAGTATTTTTTGAGTAAAAGATTTAGAGTGTCACATCATACTAACCACGTTGTCACATTTAAGAAAAGTGCATTAAGAATTTTTTTTATTTTTTTAGAGTGTCATATCATACTCATTACATTGGAGTGTCACGTTAATACTTGTCATATTAGAATGTCACATCATACTTGTTACATTAATAAAATGATATAATTATCTACCAAAATACTATCAAAATCGAAAATAGAACCCTACGGAAAGAAACTCTCTGCTAATAGGACTTATGTCACAACCCAAACCCGTCCCTATAGGTTTAACGTCATAATCAGCCAGTAATCCTTAGATTACCAAATGTTTCTGAACATAATAACATATAATTAGGGGCTGCGGAAGCAAATATATAAAACACATTGCCCATAGAGCTGTGCTGACATATATGAGACTGAAATTTAAAATTTTATATACAAATATGTGATGTAAAAAATAAAGTCGTCTTACGTCACATTCATTACAGATGGCGCAAAAAGGGAATTGAGCCCCATATACAGATAAACAAAAGTTTGCTCATATATCAACAGAAAACAAAGTCTTAAACGTTTACAAATATGGCCGCAAGGCTTGACTTAATTCGGAACATCCTCGGGAGCCACAAAAGGGTGACTGACACACCAAAACTCCAGGTAACAGCTTAGGCCTTGTCACGCGCCTGGTCACCTATATACATAATATAAATAGTGAATAAAAACCCAGTGAATAATAATAGAGTAAAGAATTTAATGAATGATGTCCCATAGCAGATTTCAAATATTTAACCAGAGATTATAGCAGTTATATGTGGTACATCCATTTAGCCATCATATCATATCAAATTTGCATAGTCAGTACTGACAACCACATAGGTCCACATCTTGTGCACAAGTAACCATAGTATTGTTACTCCCAGGCGAGGGCCATGTGAACATAGGCCTCAGTATTGTTTCTCCCGGACGAGGGCCACATAAACATAAGCCACAGTATTGTCACCCTTGGGCGAGAGCCACGTGCATATCAGTCACGGTAATGTTACCTCCGGGCGAGGGTCACGTGAACTATGGATGCCACAAATACATTTCAGAAAATTAGACATTCATTCATGATTCACAAATAGCATTCCAGATAGCATTTCAGAAAAACAAATCTTATTACATCATACAAAAAATAAATAAAGTTGAACATGCATTTACTAAGTTATTACTCACAGTTGGCTTTAGAGGCAGACAGACAAAGTAGATAATTCAAAGAGTTAACGACGTGTGACCTACACAAACATAACAGATACATTCTTGAAACACACGCCAAGATATAACTTAACCCAATACATTCATTCTTAGTGTGTTTTTAAGTTTTATCCTTATTATTATGTCTTAACCATGGCCTAGGAATGCCTAGAACCCAATGAGGATGTTGAAAATGTACTTGAAAACACTTTGGCAAATATACTGAAAACAGGAGCCTCGCTTGAGTGGAGGTTCAAAAATACGAGTAGTCGCTCGAGCGTAACTTCCTTTCTCGAGCAGTCTGTAACCTCTGCAAAAATACTGGTTGTGTGAATTCTCCGCTCGATGGCTGCTTGACGGTCGCCCAAGTGTGAGACTGAGGTCCTCGCTCGAGCGCAACTCTTGTCGCTCAAGCGATCTACAAAAAAAGATAAACCTCTAGGAGCACGCATTTTACGCTCAAGCCAACTTTAGGTCGCTTGAGCGGAAGTGCAAAAACAAAGGTGGTCGCTTAAGCGCAGGATTTGTCACTCGAGCGGTGAGGTTGAATTCTGGAATTTCCATATTCACCTCAAAGATTCAAAATCCAACTTTAACCTTTCAAAACACATCTTTTTTAGCCTAAAGTTGATAAAACACATATATAACTTATAAAACTTCTTGAAATGAAAGTAATTTCGTAAAATCAATGCCCAAAAGCATGCGAGTTGCTCAAACTCAAACTTGAACATGTTGAAAACATGACATGCATAGAAGTTATTAACTTCAAAGCTTTCAAATCATGATCAAATGAGACAAATTGATGAAAAACAAGATGAATTCTCAAAACAAAGGTAGAATTAGCACATACATGTGAGAATTACTTGAAATTTAATTCAAAATGTAAGAAAATGTGCATGCATGCATGATATAGCTGAAGTTCATCAAATCTGGCTCAATCCTTACATTATTCAGCTAAATTCTCTTGAATTTATCGTCTAGACATCATAGTATACAATTCAAGGGTGAAATTCCTACCTCAACCTCTCAATGAAGTTCTAGTTGGTGAATTCTTTAAGGTTCCAGGCCAAATTCCCTGAATTCTCTAGCAATTTCTCCTAAGCTCAAGTGTTAATCTCAACCCCCTTGGTCTTTTATTTCTCTATCTCACATTTGTCCCTTGTAGGCTCAAAGATGATGAGGAAAAGGTGACTCAAGTGGTATGTATAGGCCTTATATAGGCTTGCTTAGGAAATTTAATTAATCTTAACTTAAGCTAGGCAAATTGACTTTAATTATTCGAATTTAATGCGTCCGAAATCGAATTTTAATTAAACTTACCATAAAATTCTAAAAATTCTAACTAACACATAAATCAAGTCAATTTCGTAATTGGATACCGATAAGGCCTTAAATTCGCAAAACAGAACAAAATTAGAGACAAATATTCCTACAAAAAATAGGTAGAAACTCATATAGCACATAACACATGTAATTAATGCAAAATTTTCACTTTAATTACTCATTAGGCATTTTTAATCATGGTTTAACCCTTAATCATAAGTCAAGATTGTCACAACTTAACAGATCAATACAAAAATATATGAGACTAGAAAGTATTTGTTTATGAGATGAGATGCGATTTGATAAACAACAATGTGGTAATTCAAAATTTTATGACTCAAATGACTCAAAAAGACGTCGTCGTTTTGAATGCAAATGAGTGTAAAACGATGTCATTTAACAAATTTGAACCATTTGAATCACAAAAATTTAGACTACCAAATATTTTTTTCAGAAATGCGCCGGACCCCCAGCAAATGCCACCCCCACCGACCCCCAGTGCCACGTGGCACTGCGGGATTGAAAGAAAGAAAGAAAAAAAAAAAAACAGAAAACTGGCCAATGAAGGTCCGCCACGTCACTGGGGTCGACCCCCAGTGGGGGTCTGTAGCAGCACTGTATTTTTTTTTTTGATAAATATACAAACCCGGGAGTTGATGGACGAATCGGGCCCCTCCATCACACATGGGTCCCACCTAAATCAGGCGGTTCAAATTTTCAAATCCAAAAGACCCCCCAACGACCGTCAAATTTCCCGAGAAAAGTGATGAACACTGAAACCGAAACCCCCAACTAAATACACGGGAGAGATGGAATTCAAAAGCTCCGATGTTCAATTATGGAAAGAGTCTCTCTCTTCCTACAAATTCCGAATCGAATCTCTGAAAAAACCCAACCTCGTCTCTCTCGACCACTTCTACACAACCGAACTCCCTCCTCTCATTCATCAACGAAACCCTAACCCTCACATCACCACCTCCGAGCTCTCCAAGCTCATGCAATGGAAGCTCACTCGAGGCAAATGGAGGCACTCACTCTCTCTCTCTCTCTCTCTCTACAACTATATATCTATATGTGTATGTATTTATTGCTGATTGTGTATGTGAGTTTCAGGCCTAGGCTATTGGATTTCGTTTCGTCATTGGACGAAGCCCTAGTGAAATCGGCTTCTCAGAAGGCTTTTCAATCTCTGCCTGATATCTCTAAAGCTGTTTCGGAGCTCACGGTGTTGAAAGGTGTTGGTCCGGCCACTGCCTCTGCTGTTCTCGCAGCTTATGCGCCTGATGTCGCGCCATTCATGTCTGATGAGGTGAGATTGTTGTTTGATTTGTTTGTCGAATTTCGTTGATTGAGATTTCGTTGATAAAATGTGTTGGTGAAAAGGCTATGGTTGCTGCACTTGGTAACTCCAAAGATTATACATTGAAGCAGTATATCTTATTCGTGGATAAACTACAGGCCAAAGCAAAGGTGTGGTTTCCTTTTTCTTTATTCAATTCGATTCGATTTGATTTTGCTGGTAATTTGCTAACATGTTTGAATATGAGCATTTCAGAAATTATTAGCACTATTTTTTAGAATTGCTTTGTACCATAATCTAGAAAGACTTATATGCAATTAGTGACAGTTAAGAAAAGTGATATAAGGATGTGGAAAAAAAATATTGTGTAACAGTTACACCAATGTCACTGGCCAATAAAATGCTGCAAAAATGGACAAGCATTGTCTTCCACTAAACCAACATTGTTGTGGTCCTTACCACAAATCAAGATTACTCATTGGACGGTGGTATGGTCATTATATTCAATCTCTAGGATGTGGGTATTTCATCTGAGTTCTTTTAGGGCCGGTTTGATTGGACAGATTATAGAAAAGGATTAAGATTATTAATACATGAGGCTCACATTATAGTGTTTGGTTGTAATTTTTATTATCCGGATTAAATTTCAATGGACATTTTATCCAACAAATGTGGCGAATTTTTACAACTAATCATGCAAAACAAACATAAAATTGAGATTATATATTTCTATGTCCATCGCAAAACAAACATAGATAAGAGGGGAATATTTATTCCACTAATCCAATTGGATAAGTAATTCTACACGAATCCCATGGATAGTTAATTCCCTCACTATTAATCCTGCTAATCAAACCTTAAGGTGGTGCCATGACTATAGTGTTAGGATCAAACACACCCAGAAATATATCTCACACACACAGGGAACACAATATTTACGTGGTTCGGCCCAATGCCTACATCCACGGACAGAAATGAGAAGTTTTCACTAAAATGGAGCAAAATACACAATACAGAGGAGGAGATGAAACTCACTCAACTCACAGCTCTCACTCTCTAATTTCTGATCTGTATCTCATCCTCTCCCTCCCGTCTCTATTTATACACAAAGGAGTAGGTGGGAGAGCCTTCATTCTTGACTTGGGTAGCCTCCATTCTTGACCTTTGCTATGGTTGGTGGCCACCAAGCTTGACTTGGTTGGTTGTCTTCCTTTGTTGACATGAGGATCACCCCTTTCACATGGGGTGACCTTCAACATATAGTTGATGATACAAATAATTAAGTTACCTTTCTTTTTAACAACTTAAGCTTTTAGATGAGTGGTGGTTAACAATTTAACATTACATATTATAGGACGATCGTTTACTTTGTTTGGTTTACACTGTTTTTCTAAAAATTGAGTTTTCTGTTTTCTGTTTTTTGTATTTTTTTATTTTTAGTAAATTTTATTAATATTTTACACAAATTTTTTATTTTTTAAATACACCGAATCTAGATACACTTAAAAAATAAAATATTCGTGAAAAAAACTTTAAAAAATATTCATCAAATACATAAACTACTAAAAAATACGAAAATTCAGTATATTTTTGTGTTTGTTGTATTCAATGAATTTTTTTATAGTTTTTTGTACAAAATATATATATTTTAAGTATATCAATATTAAATGGATCACAAAAGTTTTTTTTAAAAAAAATTGATTAAAATATTTTTAAAGCATCGCTAAAAGTACAAATTGAAAACTCAAAAAACTGTTTTTGAAAACTCCAAACTAAACAAAATCCCACTTATGGATGAGAGTGTGACACATGTTGATAATATAAATAATTAAGTTCTCTCTCTGTTTAACTGTTTGAGCTTTTAGATGAATTAATGATTAACAATTCAACAATTATTGTTAGATATCACCTGCACAATTTCATTAGAGCTGAAGCATTGGTAATCTAGAAATTAAAGGTATGCTTCGACATCCTCAATGCCTTAGAAGTAGGCTTGCTTTTTCGAAAATATATGGAATGGACAGTCATTTTTAGAGTAAACTGCTGTAGAAAATATTTGAATGCATATGTTGGAGCTTCTGGCTATCTTTCAAATGTCTTAGTAGTGATGTCCAATATGCTTTTTTATGACATGTAGTGCACTTTTTTCATTAGTGACTGGCTTGTTAGTCGTGTGCTGAACAACACAATATTCACCCTTGTCTGCTCCCTGTGTCAAAGCTTGTAAAGGAATTTATCTCCGTTCATGTAAAGAAGTTCAAAAGACGAGCAGTATACCTTTCTATTCAAGACATTATCTTATATCCACCATATTCAGAGTTGTTTAACAAGTGATGGTTATTTTGCATGTGGACGCCACTTATTTAAGCTATGGAACTATGTATTTTCTGTATAGTAATTTTGAAACATGTTCACACACATAAACATATATAGCCTTGTTTTGCAAAGTTGTATGTCCCAACTCCAATACATGGTTACTTGTGTCCATCTTGACAGACATGGGTCCTTTCCAGGTTATATTTGATGCCATTTGGGGTTGTTTAAATCCTGTTATCTCTTGTAATGTTTGTGTCAGAACCATTCTGGAGATCTCTTTCTCCAGTCATCCTTTAATGGGTTATGAGGAGACTTTGTGCATTTGCATATCTCTTCTTTGCATATTTTTTTGAGATATATAATTTTGAGATTTAGGGGTCCAAGTTTTTCATTTGTTTCATAACTGTATGCATGCATACCAAATGATGCTCCCACATATTCAACAAAACTTCAAGTCTTTTTATGACAAATTGAGATTATGACTTTTAAAATAGGCTACTTTTTCTTTTCTTTTTTTAATGAAGGATGGTGCACTTAACTTTTTCATTTTCATAAAGTCATCCTGGTAGTTCAAAGGTGGAAGGTTGTTTGTTACAAACGTGTAATTGTCTTTGTCTTTGCAAATTTATATGCTTTTCATCAACTATCTTACTCTTATTTGCACATGGGTTTCTTTTGTTTAAAGTCCCCTACTTTAATGGATTATGGCTGCTCTTTGATGCAACTGGCGGTAATACCATTTGTAGGAATTGAGTGCAAAAGGGGATACATTCACACCTTCAGATGTAGAAAGAGCTGTTTGGAGTTCTGCTATAGGAGCCAAGTTGCCTGAACCATTGGCAAAACCTGATCTCGAGGTTAACTCAAACAAAAACTCTAAAAGAAAGAGAAAATGATGACTCTGATATTATGTAGTTGATGGCAGTTCTTCAAACTTTGCTCGTTAGTATAGTGAGTTTTAGGTTATTTCTTTGCTTCCAAAGCAACTTGTCAACTTCTGTATGGTAGCCTGTGTCTTTTCTTATTTATCTCAGTCACCTGTTTTTGTGGCTTCTAACTCTGGCATGCAATGTATTCCTGTTAACCCATTGAAGTATATGTCATCTGTTACGTTGTTATGCAATGTATTCCTGTTAACCCATTGAAGTATATGTCATCTGTTACGTTGTTTTGGCACATCAGGTTTTTTCTTCCAGTTAAATCTGTTTGTTCTGAATCAAATTCCATGAAGAAAAAAAGCTTAGATGCTGATGAGCAGTATGGCTATATACACTGACATTTAAACATTCTATGATTTTGAGTTTGCTAGAATGACATACTTAGATAAGTTTCCAGGTTTCTTTGCATTTGTACCCTTCACAAGTTGCACACATCATAAAGCCAAAAATAATCCCTTGTAGACATATAGTGCCACCTCTAAATCAGAAATAAGTGGTTTTTCATTATCATCTGAGGTGGCCTTAGAAAATAATGGTACATATTCTTGGAATGGTAGTGCTTCTTGTTATGTGATAAAATCTTTTTGTTAGTGCTTTTTCAAGTTTTAAGTACTGTGTATAAGTATTGGTATAAATTCTTCAATTTATGTTTATTTTGGTGAACCTGATTGCAGTAATCCTTGCACACATCTAACACCAGCTTTATCATTCTTAAAACTTCATTAAAGTGATAAGTACTCCCCTTACTTGCCATGATTTGACATATAGCTTCCCTCTTCCTAATTGTAAAAAAAAATATATATATAATGATTGAGGGTTGTTTATATGTTAATTTCTGTACTTCATGTGGTGTTGAGGGTGCTGTAATCATCTGCCAATCCTTGGTATTGCTAACCAATATTGTATTAACTTTTGTGCTTGATTTCAAGTGTTAAACTGTATTATTGATGATAAAAAATCAAGTGTATGTATAAATATCCTTGATAGCCATAGTATGAGAAAGCTTAACTTACATGATCATCTATTTATTATCATACCTCAAAAAAGCACTAAGATGACGTGCACACCCCCAACAGGCGTGCTATTAAAATCTGAAACAGTTACAAAATTTAAGTTTTGCAGCTAGATAAGAACAATTTCGAAAAGTTTGAAAGAAAAAATTTTGAGAAAAAGTTTCTGTGATATGCACTTTATATAACGGTATAGATAATAATATAATCTACTATATCTATCTATAAAACTACACAACTCATTTGTCGAAATTATTTCACACATTTTTTATGCCCATACTTTTTATTTCAAATTTTATTTTATTTTTTTCCGTCTGCATTTGGTGAGTTTTTGCTTGAAATAACAATTACTCCCTCCATTTTAAAATAATGGTCTCTTGTAGTGAATCTAAATTTTTTTAGTAATACAATTATTGCAATTTAAAAAAATTAATTTTTCAAAATCACCCTTTGATAATATATATATTTTTTTGGAGAATATCAATATCATAATTATATTTTTTATGTTGTTATTGAATTTAAAAGAAGGGCAAAATGAGAAATTTATATTATTTTTGTACTTGATTTTTAAAAATAGATCAATATTTTGAGATAATAAAAAATAAAATAAGAAATTAATATTTTGAGACGGATAGAATACAATTATTATTATTATTTTTTTGTTTTATCTAGAAGTTTAGGAAGGGAGAGCTCACCAAATGGCTGCAAGCTGTTAATACCATATGGGCCTGGTCTGGATTTAGGTAGAGTCAAAGACGGAGACCAACTTTGGGCGGAAACAAATTTTGGACCTACTTGTATAGGGTTGTGGTCAAACATGTGGAACATATGGTGGGGTGTGGGGGTGGTGTAAAAAACATGGAATAGTAACATTCTCATCATCATCATATGCTCAGTACAAAACACAACATTTGTCGGAATTGCAGCTAAGAACTCAAATCACATATTCATAACATATGGCGGGCCAAAATAAATTTTAAAAATTCAAAAAATATTTTTTTAGGGTTTATTTTTATCAAATTAATTTGTAATTTTATATATTTTTTTAGTGTTTATTTTTGTCAAATTAGTTTGTAATTTTTTTTACAAAAAAAAATTCAGAAACATATTTGAAAACTCACACTAAAAAGAGACTTTCGAAACGGTCCAAATTTAAATGCATTCTTAAATTATCACTATAATATGCATTTTATACATTGTAACACTCGTATTTTATTGGAAAAAAAAAAAAAAACTTACATATGTAGATGTAAAGAGATATTATTGGGACGTAACCAAAAGCTCCTGTTCAATCAAGGCCAATTTGTTGGGAGAATTGCATATCAGTTGTGTCTACAAAAGTATTTACAAAAAAAGGGTAAAGATTATAAATATTAATAATTATAATTATAATATATTATTTTTTATGATTTTGTAATAATTTTTCAAAACTTACCCTGAATAGTAATTTCCCCTTTGTTATATTGTGTGTGTTTGGAAAGTAGGCTTTTATGTAGGTTTTTTAATTGTAGGATATTATTGAAGAATTTTTTTTTTTGTGTTTGAAAAGATAGTTGGGTTTTTTTGTGATTGGATGTGATGTTTGTGAGAGAAAGGAAAATGCGGAGAGAAAGAAAAAAAAAAAAACTGGCGAATGGCGTTGCGCCACGTCACTGGGGGTCGACCCCCAGTGGGGGTCTGTAGCAGTGTTGGTGAGAGAAAATGTGAAATGATTATGAGGTTGGATGTGATATTTTATTTGGATTTGTTTTTTTGATTTTGCATTTATGGGGAAAAAAAAAAAAAACTTACATATGTAGATGTAAAGAGATATTATTGGGACGTAACCAAAACCTCCTGTTCAATCAAGGCCAATTTGTTGGGAGAATTGCATATCAGTTGTGTCTACAAAAATATTTACAAAAAAAGGGTAAAGATTATAAATATTAATAATTATAATTATAATATATTATTTTTTATCATTTTGTAATAATTTTTCAAAACTTACCCTGAATAGTAATTTCCCCTTTGTTATATTGTGGGTGTTTGGCAAGTAGGCTTTTATGTAGGTTTTTTAATTGTAAGATATTATTGAAGAAATTTTTTTTTGTATTTGGAAAGATAGTTGGGTTTTTTTGTGATTGGATGTGATGTTTGTGAGAGAAAATGTGAAATGATTATGGGGTTGGATGTGATATTTTGTTTGAATTTTTTTTTTTGATTTTGCAAATACTTTGTCTTTTAGTGAAAAAAAAAAAAACCCAATTTTTTTTTCCCCCAAACACCGCCATACAAGAAGGCCAAGGGTGTGCACACACAATTCACGGGAAAGAATTTAATCCTTATGCTTTGATTGAATTTTATATTCGGTGATGTTACATGTATCAATTAATATACTAATTAGTGTACCAACACTAGTTATAACATTATTATTGATCTCATTCATTAATCACATTATAAATACCAAAAACCTCTTAAATCATGCCACATCATCAATTAGTACACTAATTAATAAACTATTGGTACATATAGCATTATTCTTTTAAATTTATAAATTACTTTGTTGAGTAAAGAAAAAAGTAACAAGTTAAAAAAGTTTGGCATCAATTTCATTCAATTTTTCTTTACCATTTCTTTTCCCTTTATAAATTTCTCCACAAATTTATTACCTAAATGCAGTCTTAATTGTTCACAAAAATAGTTGGGAGATGGTTGAAAGATTAAAACAGTAAATCATATCTGAGGAATTATACATTTAACAGTATTTTTTTTTTTTGCTCATTAGTAAAAGATTAATTACAAATATAAGAAAAATTATATTAATCTGAACAATTACAGTTCAATAATCACTGCTAGAAATAATTCATAATAGCAGGAAAACAACAATTTATAAGTTTAACATCTACCACAATAAATAGTTTATAATGAGAAAAAATAAGCTAGTCAATGCAACTCTCGTTGCTGGATTTTTGAGATAGGAATGTATAGGAGTGACCAACTAAATTAGTCCGATTAGTTAAATTGAAGAGGTTTTTTAGTACAATTTCAGTGTATAAAATAGACCAGCTTTAAAAAAAATGCTTGCAAAAATCTAAAAAATAGATTAAAAGTTGTCAAATGGGGCCAATTAGCAAAAGAACAATGAGTACTTCAAAAACATGCCCACAAATAATTTTAAAAATACTTCCAAAATTTCAGAATAATTTACACAATTAATTTGGCCATCCACAACATGAAAATAAATTAAATGCAAAAAAAAAAAAAATTAATAATAGGAAATAAATTAAATGCAAAAAAATAATAAATAAAAAATTAATAATAAGAAATGAGGAGACAAAATAGAAGAGCCAAGAAGTTGCACGGTTACTACCCTACTATAATAATCAAAAGTGAACCTCACCGACACTACTATCAAATCCTTTAATTCTCAAATAAATTTGCTTACAAATTACACATATAATCTCAATTAATCAACAAGCAACTCACAACCCTCCATGGACTTCGATTCACTATTATTCTTATTCTACAATAATTTGTTATAATTTTATTACAGTAAGATATGTCAATAATAAAATAACGCATAATTTTGTTAAAATTACTATTTACGTTAGTATATTTTATACCTAGGGTTGTGATTTTATTCCCATCCTTGTGGAAAAAGGGAGAAAAAATGTCAACAAAGGACATAAACTAACCATTCAAATCTAAAATTCAAATAAAAATAAAAATCTTGCCCTTTTGTTTTAAGCTACATATACTTGTCAAATTATCACACCAAAATTTTTGTAGAGTCTTGATTCTCTCTGTCACCCATGCATGTGCTCTTTTTCTTTCTTTGTAGGCATATCATATTTTTTGATGGATTAAAAAATAATTTTTGTTGTAATTTATATAATTAAAAGTCAAACTTATCCTCGTAATGAAGTGGAATTTCTTGCATAATTAATATTATTTCTTTTTGTTGAAAATTCATTGTGCTCTAATTAAGTATTCAATGAATGAATTGTTCTTCCTACCCAATTAGCAAAGGAACAATGAATAATTCAAATATATGCCCGCAATTTTAAGGATATTTCCAATTTTTTTGAATAATTAACACGTGAATTTGGCCGTCTACAATAAATGAAAATCCAAAGAAAAATGAAGAGTGAGAGAGATGAGGAGACCAAACAGAAAGAGCCAAGGTGTACTCTTCTGTTAAAAATTTTCTATTCTCAAATTACATTGTCTGCTATTCAAAAACACTAATGGTCAGAATTATGTGACAAATCTAATTGCTGTAATTGTTTTGAAACATAGGGTGATTGAATGGATTAGATAACGGGGATTAGAATCTATTGAATTTAAATTCTGGGATTGTGAATTCTCAGATTATTGTTGGTACCATAAATTTACAATTTTTATTTTTATTTATTATTTATATAATTGCAGGACATATGACATCTTCCTACTCATTTGGAGGTTATGAGAAGTTATGAAATGTAAAAAGGTGATGGAGAATAAAGTGAAAAATATGGAGTATGAATTGGAGGTTAAAAGAAGTTATGAAGACATAGAGGGATATGTGGCATTGTGGGAATGAAGGTGGAAGAGTGAGTAGTTTTAGGTAGTTATTACTAGAAGTTTTTTCCTACAAATATTTGCCTATAAATAGCCATTCATGGCTACATTGTAAAGGATCCAGAATTCATAATCAAAGACAATTGATTTCAATATTCTTGTCATTTTCCTTATCTTACTGTTTAACATAGATTTATATTTCGAAACATTTATTTTCAGCATTTTCATTTCGAAGCATTTTATGCACTTCCTTTTCGAAGCATAGGAGTAAAGGTAAGTAATTATTACTTTGATTGTTCACTCAATCGTCTTTCTCCGTCTCCCTCATTCTAATATTTCTTGTCATTTTCCTTATCTTACTGTTTAACATAGATTTATATTTCGAAATATTTATTTTCAGCATTTTCATTTCGAAGCATTTTATGCACTTCCTTTTCGAAGCATAGGAGTAAAGGTAAGTAATTATTACTTTGATTGTTCACTCAATCGTCTTTCTCCGTCTCCCTCATTTTTCTTTTCTCTACACTTGGCAATTTTGAAGTCCTCTTTTTTGAGGCAAAAGAACCATCAAAGCAATCGCTTGATAATTGGCTTGAATTTAATCTGTAAGGATTTTTCAATCCTTACTGGCACGCTCGTATTTATGATATTTTCCTTCGTAGAAAAAATAAGCCAACAATTTTTGGCACGCCCGGTGGGACTGCTAAGTGTAAGAAATGACAAATGATTTGGATTTCGCCATTCGAACTTGTCAATATGAAATATATTGGCGTGAAAGAAAAATTTTGGATCTTCAAGAAATGATCCATTTTCTTGAGGAAAAAAATTTCCAAGTTGTTTCTGCATTACCATATTATTTGGCAAAAGAAAAAATATACCACTTAATTGGAGTAACTCATCAACTTGATGTGGAGATTTGCCAATGGAGACATGAGTTATTAACCATTTTTGTCAAGTCTTCAATGACTGAATTTTGTGGGGTTTTACAAAATGTTTTTAAGTCATTTGTAACTGAAATTAGTGAAAATATAATTTCATCAATGGCTTGGGGGGTCGAAAAACCCATTTTTAAAAAGCAAACTTATGAAAATAACTTTGATAAAAAATATGTTGTTGAGCCAAGAATGGTTAAAAATGATGTTCCATATAGAGCTCGGGGGGTTGAAAAAATCATTCTTAGAGAGTCACACCATGGAAACAACATGTCTATGAAGAATTTTCATAAGTCATTAATGGCTAAAATGGAACAACCCATTAAGCCAAAAAATGATGAAACTCACATGGAAGGTTTTCATAAGCCATTAATGGCTAAAATAGAAAAACAGCCCCATTTGTCAATAAATGATGAAAGTTGTTTGGCTAAAGAACATGTTCTCAACCCGAACATGGCTAAGAATGATGAACAATTTAATGTTCATGAATTTGAATTTTTTGAAATTGTTCAAAATGTCAAGTTGTTTGAATTTTTAAGGCCATCTTGTACTATGGTTCTTGGTGTTCAAAACCTGCTTTGGATCTGTGGATCACACCAAAATATAATTCTGATGATGTGGCTAATAAAATTAACAAATTGTTCTTATGAGTTCGAAGCACTAAGAACAGGGGATGGCCATTTAAAATGCATGAACTTGGCTAGGAAAAGCCTGTGCATTTAAATAAGTAGTTGAGAATGGCTTATTTTTTCAAATTGATGGCAAGTTGTTTGTATGTATACAATCAAAGTATCGAAGATACATTCGAAGGTTGATTACTTCACCTTTGAAGCTGTATAAAGCTTTGAAGATACATTCGGAGCATCAAGAGTTGCTTCGAAGGTTGATTACTTCACCTTCGAAACTATATAAAGCTTCGAAGATACATTCAAAGCATCAAGCCCAACCTTGAAACTTCATTGTAAGTATCATCATCCTATATCAATACTTCTAACCTTCGATGGGTGATGTTGTTCCTTCAGAGTTGTGCCACAAGACCTTCGAACAATGAATTTGATCTTTTATATAACCTTCGAAGCTTGTTATTGATCATCCAGTCATAATTCCATGCTCATTCGAAGTGCTTTATTGGTGTTGTTATATCATTCGAAGCACTTTATTGGTGCTATTATATCATTCGAAGTACTTTGTTGATATTATTCGAAGCACTTTATTGCTTAGATTAGTTATATGCTTGGTTCGGCCCTTCAAAAATTCAAGTAAACATCATTTTTAAGGGCTGCGAGAGGTAATGTTGGCACCATAAATCTGCAATTTTTATTATTATTTATTATTTATATAATTGCAGGACATGTGTCATCCTCCTATTCATTTGAAGGTTATGAGAAGTTATGAAATGTGAAAAGATGATGGAGAATGAAGTGGAGAACAAGGAGCATTAACTGGAGGTTAAATGAAGTTATGAAGACATAAAGGAATATGTGGCATTGTGGGAATGGAAATGGAAAAGTGAGTAGTTTTAGGTGGTTATTGGGTTGTTATTGCTGAAAGTTTTTTCCTATAAATATTTGCCTATAAATAGTCATTCATGGCTACATTGTAAAAGATCCAGAATTCAAATCAAAGATAATTGATTTCAATATTTATTGTCATTTTCCTTATCTTAGGAGTAGTTTAAAATAGATTTATGGAATATGTGGCATTGTGGGAATGGAAATAGAAAAGTGAGTAGTTTTATGTGGTTATTGGGTAGTTATTGCTGAACGTTTTTTCCTATAAATATTTGCCTATAAATAGCCATTCATGGCTACATTGTAAAAGATCCAGAATTCAAATCAAAGATAATTGATTTCAATATTTATTGTCATTTTCCTTATCTTAGGAGTAGTTTAAAATAGATTTATATTTCGAAGCATTTATTTTCAGCATTTTCTTTTCGAAGCATTTTATGCACGTCATTTTCGAAGCATAGGAGTAGAGATAAGTAATTATTATTTTGATTGTTCACTCAATCGTCTTTCTCCGTCTCCCTCATTCTTTTTTTAATTTTTCTTTTTTCTATACTTGGCAATTTTGAAGTTCTCTTTGTTGACGCAAAAGAATTGTCAACGCAATCGCTTGATAATTGGCTTGAATTTAATCTGTAAGGGTGTGGGGATATATTTTCTGAATACCAACACGTGGCATGGTGACGCCGACGTGTCAGCCGAGGTGCCACGTGCCCTGGTAGTTAAGCCGAGGTAATCTCGGAGAAGCCGAGGTCATCTCCGAAGATATCGGAATCCGAGATAAGGGGCAAGAGTCCTAAGGCAAAAAGGGGACTTAACCAATGTGGCATCCTCCTATTTATTTGGAGGTTATGAGAAGTTATGAAATGTGAGAAGATGATGGAGAATGAAGTAGAGAACATGGAGCATTAATTGGAGGTTAAAGGAAGTTATGAAGACATTAAGGAATATGTGGCATTGTGAGAATGAAAATGGAAAAGTGGATAGTTTTATGTGGTTATTGGGTAATTATTGCTGGAAGTTTTTTCTTACAAATATTTTTCTATAAATAGCCATTCATGGTTACATTGTAAAAGATCCAGAATTTAAATCAAAGATAATTGATTTCAATATTTCTTGTCATTTTCCTTATCTTAGGAGTAGTTTAACATATATTTATATTTCGAAGCATTTATTTTCAGTATTTTCTTTTCGAAGCATTTTATGCACTTCATTTTCGAAGCATAGGAGTAGAGGTAAGTAATTATTACTTTGATTGTTCACTCAATCGTCATTCTCCATCTCCCTCATTCTTCTTTTAATTTTATTTTTTCTACACATGGCAATTTTGAAGTCCTCTTTGTTGAGGCAAAAGAACCGTCAACGCAATCGCTTAAAAATTGGCTTGAATTTAATTTGTAAGGATTTTTCAATCCTTACTGGCATGCTAGCATTTATGATATTTTCCTTTGTAGGAAAAAAAAGCCAACAATTTTTGGCACGCCCAGTGGGACGTCAAGTGTAAGAAATGAAAAATGAATTTGATTTATCCATTTCAAATGGCCTAGATGAAATCTATTGGCGTAAACAAAAAATTTTGGATCTTGAAGAAGAGATCCATTTTCTTGATGAAATAAACTTTCATCCCTTACAATATTATTTGGTGGAAGAAAAAAGACACCATTTAATTGAAGAAATTCATCAACTTTATATGAAAATTCGCCAATGGAATGATGAGTTATCAACTCTCACTACCAAGTCTTTAACTGAGGCTTTAATGGCCAGAATTGGTGAAATTTTTCAAAAATTTTCCATGGTTAAAAATAGCAAAAGCAAAGAGTTGATTTCATCAATGGCTCGGGAGGTTCAAAAGCCCGTGTTAAAAGAGCCAAATTATGAAATTAACATAACCAAAGAGCATATTCTTGAGCCAAATTTGGCTAAAAATAATGTTCCATGCATGGCTCAGGCGGTCCAAAAACTAATTTTTAAAGAGTCAAGTCATGAAAATAGCATACCTATGGGGGATTAATGAACAGACAGCTTCAGGCGCGTCACTGACACGCTCCAATAAAGACGAAACACGTAAAAGAAACAGTTAGATATGCATGACAGCTCATACGCATGGGAGAATACGATCGAAGCCTTGTTCTCCGAAGAGAACACGTCGGCTGAAAGTAGACAATCTCGGCTAAATAGTTTTTGAGCCATTACTCAGAAAAGAAGTGACAAAATTTCGGAATAGGTTCCATCACCTCAGAATGCCGAGGTAATAGAACCTAGGGGGCAGTTGTGGGGATATATTTTCTGAATACCAACACGTGGCATGGTGACGCCGATGTGTCAGCCGAGGTGCCACGTGTCCTGGTCGTAACGCCGAGGTGATCTCGGCAAGGCCGAGGTTATCTCTGAAGATATCGGATTCCGAGATATGCAGATAAGGGACAAGAGTCCTAAAGCAAAGAGGGGACTTAACCAAGATAAGGATAAAGCTCTTAAGGAGTTTTATCTTTATCTCTCATAGAGTCCAGAGTAAGCAGTAAATTGGAGTTCATAGAAGTCATACTTCTAGTGGGACTTGGATTGAGTATATTATAAAAGAGAGGCACCCCCGTGGGTCTAAGGTATGCAATTTATGTTTTGAGTATTCAGTTTAGAAGAGAGGCACCCCCATGGGTCTAAGGTATGTAATTTATACTTTGAGTATTCAATTTAGTACTTGATTATCTTTGAGAGATATACTGACTTGATCGTCGGAGTGCCCCCGGGTGGAAGAACCACCGCCGGAGCTTTTTTCTTTCTGTTTCAGGTTGCTTAAGCCATCTATTCTGCTTGTGCTCTCCAGGTGATCACTAAATAGGCAGTGTGGTCAGATTTTCACCCACACAAAGGGTTTTTCAATTCTTGCTGGCACGCTCGCATTTATGATATTTTCCTTCGTAGGAAAAATAAACCAATTTTCACCATAAATTTGCAATTTTTATTATTATTTATTATTTATATAATTGCAGGACATGTGGCATCCTCCTATTTATTTGGAGGTTATGAGAAGTTATGAAATGTGAGAAGATGATGGAGAATGAAGTAGAGAACATGGAGCATTAATTGGAGGTTAAAGGAAGTTATGAAGACATTAAGGAATATGTGGCATTGTGAGAATGAAAATGGAAAAGTGGATAGTTTTATGTGGTTATTGGGTAATTATTGCTGGAAGTTTTTTCTTACAAATATTTTTCTATAAATAGCCATTCATGGTTACATTGTAAAAGATCCAGAATTTAAATCAAAGATAATTGATTTCAATATTTCTTGTCATTTTCCTTATCTTAGGAGTAGTTTAACATATATTTATATTTCGAAGCATTTATTTTCAGTATTTTCTTTTCGAAGCATTTTATGCACTTCATTTTCGAAGCATAGGAGTAGAGGTAAGTAATTATTACTTTGATTGTTCACTCAATCGTCATTCTCCATCTCCCTCATTCTTCTTTTAATTTTATTTTTTCTACACATGGCAATTTTGAAGTCCTCTTTGTTGAGGCAAAAGAACCGTCAACGCAATCGCTTAAAAATTGGCTTGAATTTAATCTGTAACGATTTTTCAATCCTTACTGGCATGCTAGCATTTATGATATTTTCCTTTGTAGGAAAAAAAAGCCAACAATTTTTGGCACACCCAGTGGGACGTCAAGTGTAAGAAATGAAAAATGAATTGGATTTATCCATTTCAAATGGCCTAGATGAAATCTATTGGCGTAAACAAAAAATTTTGGATCTTGAAGAAGAGATCCATTTTCTTGATGAAATAAACTTTCATTCCTTACAATATTATTTGGTGGAAGAAAAAAGACACCATTTAATTGAAGAAATTCATCAACTTAATATGAAAATTCGCCAATGGAATGATGAGTTATCAACTCTCACTACCAAGTCTTTAACGGAGGCTTTAATGACTGGAATTGGTGAAATTTTTCAAAAATTTTCCATGGTTAAAAATAGCAAAAGCAAAGAGTTGATTTCATCAATGGCTCGGGAGGTTCAAAAGCCCGTGTTAAAAGAGCCAAATTATGAAATTAACATAACCAAAGAGCATATTCTTGAGCCAAATTTGGCTAAAAATAATGTTCCATGCATGGCTCAGGCGGTCCAAAAACTAATTTTTAAAGAGTCAAGTCATGAAAATAGCATACCTATGGGGGATTTTCATAAGCCATTAATGGTTAATATGGAAAAACAGCCCACTTTGCTAAATAATTATGAAAATCAATTTGGCGAAAGACATGTTTGTAAACCAAACATGGTCAAGAAGAATGAACCAGTCACTGTTCATGAATTCAAAATTTTTGACATTTTTCAAAATGTCAAAAAGTATGAATTTTCATGGTCACACTATACCATAATTTTTGTTGTTCAAAATCCATTTTGGATTTGTGGATCACATCAAACGTTGACTTTGATGGAATGGCTAACAAATAATATTTTGTTATTGCAATATATTGGGCCAAAAATATGGTTATTAGTTGATCCATAAAACCATCACCATTTGGTTTTGTGGTTTCCTTCGAAGCATGCCCCAAGACACTTCGAAGCATATTATTAAGAACATGTGAGGGTTGTTAATCCAACTCTTTGGATTTGGTTCGAAGGGATGTTGTGAGCACTCTCGAAGGACAACTTTGATCCTTTAGTAACATACGTGATTTTCGAAGGGTGGTTTTGTCATCAATAAACACCTTCGAAATGTAACATGAAACGAGAAGGCTTTCGAAATGTGTACCTCACTTCAAATATATGTAAAATGGCAATTAATTAATTTTCAAATAATGCCTATTTTGGCATAATAATTAGTGGCTTTACTGATAAACATTTTTATAGCCATTTGTTACATGAAAATGTAACTAGTATTCTACAAAATTTGGTTTGAAGAACAACGATTTTGGTGTCTTCAGAGAATTAATAATTGGTTCGAAGTATAAAATTAATATTTTTATTAATTACAAATATATGTAAAATGGCAATTAATTAATTTTCAAATAATGTCTATTTTGGCATGATAATTAGTGGCTTTACTGATAAACATTTTTATAGCCATTTGTTACATGAAAATGTAACTAGTATTCTACAAAATTTGGTTTGAAGAACAACGATTTTGGTGTCTTCAGAGAATTAATAATTGGTTCGAAGTATAAAATTAATATTTTTATTAATTATGTATGAACTAAAACATACAAAATTTAAATAACCACAATATTAGCCAAAAGTTGTTTCGAAAGCCCTTTTACCATAATTTTGTAAACTTCGAAGCACTCCATCTTGCATCAACAACAATTTCGAAGAAAAAAATAGTGATGGTTGTGAACCTTCGAAGCTTTACCGAGTATTTTCAAGGATGTAATTCGTCCTGTGTCGGCACTTTCAACCTTCAAATGATGATTTTGGTCCTCTATACCACCTTTGAAGTGGGTTATTTAGCATGTGTAACAATTTGCTAAGGTTAATCATTGCCTTTGCCTTGAAAATTTGTGGTTATCCTTCGAAGCTTTTTTGCAATAATATCCTTTCAATGCGTATATATATAATTCGCAACATCTAGTCATAATTTCATGCTCATTAGAAGCACTGTATTAGTGCTATTATATCATTCGAAGCACTTCATTGCTTAGATTAGTCATGTGCTTGGTTTGACCCTTCAAAAATTCAAGTAAACATCATTTTTAAGGGTCGCGGGGAGTAATGTTGGCACCATAAATTTGTAATTTTTATTATTATTTATTATTTATATAATTGCAGCACATATGACATCTTCCTACTCATTTGGAGGTTATGAGAAGTTATGAAATGTAAAAAGATGATGGAGAATAAAGTGGAAAACATGGAGCATGAATTGGAGGTTAAAAGAAGTTATGAAGACATAGAGGGATATGTGGCATTGTGGGACTGAAGGTGGAAGAGTGGATAGTTTTAGGTAGTTATTGTGTAGTTATTACTGAAAGTTTTTTCCTACAAATATTTGCCTATAAATAGCCATTCATAGCTACATTGTAAAGGATTCAGAATTCATAATAAAAAACAATTAATTTCAATATTTCTTGTCATTTTCCTTATCTTAGGAGTAGTTTAACATATATTTATATTTCGAATTATTTATTTTCAGCATTTTCATTTTGAAGCATTTTATGCACTTCCTTTTCGAAGCATAGGAGTAGAGGTAAGTAATTATTACTTTGATTGTTCACTCAATCGTCTTTCTCCGTCTCCCTCATTTTTCTTTTAATTTTTCTTTTCTCTACACTTGCAATTTTGAAGTCCTCTTTGTTTTTGGCAAAAGAACCATCAAAGCAATCGCTTGATAATTTGCTTGAATTTAATCTGTAAGGATTTTTCAATCCTTGCTGGCACGCTCATATTTATGATATTTTCCTTCGTAGGAAAAATAAGCCAACAACTATTTAATTAGATTAGATATGTATTCTGTGATTGTTTTCTCATGGAATTAAATGTTTGGAAATGACTATTTTTAGTGAATCCAATGTTTAGTTGGACGGACTGGATAGGATAAATGAACAAAAGACTATTTTACCATTTTTCAATTATTTACTAAGTAATAGTAATATTAAACATATCTTCAATATTTTAATTATTTTTAGCTAGATTAAATAAAAATTTATTTTATTTTACTTTTTACACAATTAAATAAATTTATTTTTTTAAAATAAATAAAATATCAATAAAAATATATGTTATTTTTTAATTAAAATTTTAAATAAATTTATTTTTTAGAATAATTATAATTAAACAATGAAATTAAATAAAACATCTATTAAAATTTAAAAAATGAAATTAAATAAAATATAAACAAAATTTTAAAATTAAACCATCAATAAAATATTTATAAAAAATTAAATAAATAAAACATCAATAAAAAGTTAAATAAAATTATTTTATTTTTAAATTACGACGTTTAAATTTTATTGAATTTTATTAAACGTAATACATAATTAAATAGTAACGGGTCAAAATAGTCATTTTATCACCTAATCCCAACAGTAAATAGTCCCTTCAAAATTGTCCCACACCCCCCAGGATAATATAATTCGGACTCCATATCCAACGGACCAAAAAAAAACAAATGCCGGATTGAATACTTCTCCCGCAATATAATCCGCACAATAAATAATGCCCCCCTTATTCCTCCAATCAAACACACCCATAGAGTACAGAAATTTGAAAATTATTCATTGTACATGCAATTGATCTAGATTTTTCCTATTTTTTTTAGTCTAAAAGAAATATTATTCATGCAATTATTCATTGTACACAATAAATAATGCTTGGGACCCTATTTTGGGGGTCACCCCCTCACCCCTTTGCCATGTGGCAGGAGGTGATTGGAGGAGCTGGAAAAAAAAGAAAAAGAAAAAGAAAAGATAACCAATGAGAGAGAGAGGGAGTCAAACGGGTGAGAGAAAAGGGGATGAATCATTACTCTTTTAAAAAATTAAAAGTCAAAGTTGTTCTCCATCATGCAAAACAGAACATGCATTAGCAGAAGCATCAACGTTTTTGCACTAGAAGCAGTCACACTTTAAATTTTAAAAATACTGAGCTTTTTTTTTAAATAAAAATTTAAAAAATTTAAAATAAGATCATTGCGGTTGATATTCATGATTAAAGGCTCATCAAAAAGATACATAATGGGTATTAGTCATTGAACCCAGACAGTTTAAGAAGACACTGTTATGAGTCTCTAATTATTGTTTAAATAATTAAACTATTAAATTTTTAATGTCTTTTAAAATGTTAATTGACTATCCAGTTGTACAAGCATTATGTGTATGGCTATAAAAGATTTACACCAATGTCACACCTACCCCATTCAGGAAAAATGGAACCTAAAGTGGGTCCAACATGTCTCTTTAAACCCTTTTTTCCTAATCTTTGTTTAATAATTTTTTTTCTTAATTATAATCTTAATCTTATGTAAGAAACTTCTATAATTCTCTACATTTTTTATTGAAAAAACCTATGGATCAATCATATGGAGAGCTGTCATCCATTAATCTTCAAACATTATATAGATATATGCATTCTTAAGACCCTTCCACTAACCTAAACCACTAATTATAAACTGTCTTCTTATTCCCACTAAAATTACTAAATCAACCTCATTTGATTAGACAAATTTTCATGCCTTATTTTTATTTTATTTTTTCGTAAGCCGACATGAATGATTGTAGAAGAAGGCAATCTCTTGAGACAAGGGGATAGCCTAAGTGGTAAAGGTCTCTTTACCAAACACAACATTTAGATTTTGAATCTCATCGTCTTCTAGAGTAGATTATCCATTTGTGTTGTAAATATTACAATCTTCTCCCCCCAAAAAAAAAAAAAAAAAAAAAAAGCAAGCAAGCAAGCGGCAATCTCTTAGATTAGAACCAATTAATTTGATGTACCCTTAAATAAGGGACTACAAATGATAACCTTACCCGCTAAAAATCAATCGTGTTATTTTAGCTTATTATTGTATGTATTAGTGTTAAGATATTAGTAGTAGGATTGTCAAAATTTAAAAAAAATAGACCTTGCGGCGGTGCACCAGAGATTGCGGAGAAAATACCTGCTGGCACGATTGGGGGAGCTGCCGGCTCTTGTGATGGTGATGGTGAATGTGGGTGGTGGACACCCTGTTTTAACTTGTTCACATGCGTACTTTCATACATACACCCCCACACACTCTCTCTCTAGACTATGTATATTTATATTTTATCAAGTGCATATTTTATTTATTGTGATTTTTTTTTCTTGTAATTTGTTGTTCAGATTATATTGTGTATATCTCGACTAATTATAAAATTTTGAAATTGGCAATTAGATAAATCTTCAATTATTTATGAAATGAGTTGAACTCAAAACATTAAATTTTATTGTAAAATCTTTATTGCTCGGCTAATCGCATAATATTTTATGTATCTTATTAGAAGTTAAAAATTAATAATTAAAAATAGGATAAATTACAAATACACTCATGGAGATTTACTTAAAATACGAATTGTTCCTTGTAGTTTGAAAAATTACAAATATCTCCCTGTCATAATTTTTTTTTACCAGAATTAATTGAAAAAGTAAAATTTCTAACTGTTCACCTATACAATAATAAAATTATTTGAATTATTAATTGAAATAAAATTTTAACATTATTAAAAATTATTAATTAATTTGATAATTTATTAATAAAAAAATTTATTTATTATAAAATTAGAAACTTTATAAAATATAATATAAGTTTTAGAATTACAAAAGATAATTTATAATTTAAGTAATCCTCCGATGGTGTTTGTAATTTTGCCTTAAAAATAAATAGAAACTACAAAACACTTCTTGCCATTGGACCACCCTAGGCTCCAGATGTCGTCGTGTCCGTCAGCCAAGTTCATAAGGCATTAGACCGACCTAACTTGATCAATCACGTGGCTTATCTCCTAACTCATCAAGGTCAATGACATATTAATGAACAATCATCATCACTTTCGTTTGTTTGTTTGTTTGTTTGTCCGTCTTCCATCAACGGTCTATTCCCAGGATTCCACCACCCTTCCCAAACTTCCATCAATTTTCTATAAGCCCTCACGATAGTTTTGAATGGTAAATATTATGGTCTTACCATTTTCTGTTGCAGTTTAAAAAATATTTTACAAATAAACATTTTATTATTAGTTTATGATATGATTAGGTGACGAATGATTGAATTGTAAATAACTATATATCTTCTTCTCTTCTATTGCATTTATTCGCCAACCAATTTACACACAAATTTACTTGTCGGTTTGTATGTTAGATGTCACTTTCGAGAGTTGCCTGCAATTAGAAATAAGGTTACAAATACCATGATAAAGCACCACCTCAATCTCTACAATCAATATAGTATTGTTTAAATTGAGTGCTAATTCAAGATTGTCTTGAAAAGTCTAAAGTTTTACAGTTATATTAACTGTTATTAGCACTCAATTTAACTCAATTATATTGCATTCCCTCTAGTTCTATAATCTACTTGATTTACTACTTGTTTAGATTTGATTAAATAATTTTTTTGCTATTATGTTCCATTCAGAGTAATAAGCTTAATGAACTTAAATAAATTCATATATTTTTTTTATTATTATCATTGTATCACATGTAAGTTTAGATTATTTTTTTTTCTTTAACATTTTTATTTAAGATAATCTTATCAATTTTCTTTTTTGTTAAATTTACAAATTTTCATCATATAAGTCAAACTATCAGACAATAGATGTCTCGTTTAGAAATTCATTATTTTAGTTTAAAAGTTAAAAAAATTACTAAAAAAATCAAATATTCTTTTCTATTCACTCTACTTTTTGCACAATTTTTATAAAAAATAAAAAAATCATCACAAATATATTAATTTTTTTCATTTCATATTTTAGTTAAAAAAATTAAAAAATCACAAAAAAAAAAAGGCCTGTTCCAAACTAAGCTTAACAATGATACATAGAAAAGACTCTAACAAATACACAATAAAGAAAAAACTTGATTTAGGGTTCGTTTGGTGTAACGACCCAAACCCGCCCCTATAGGTTTAGTGTCGTAATTGATCAGTAACCCGTGATTACCAAAGGCCTGCTTAACAGTAATACAGTAATAGGGCTGGCAGAAGCCAATAATTAAGAAAATAAAACGTCCAACTACATGTGAAGACTTAAATAAACCAAATGAATTTTCATATATGACATACATATACATTAGTCCATGTGAAGTTTGTATACCAAAAACAAAAACAAAAGGAGGGATTTCAATCCGATTATCAAAAGATACACAAAAATCATAAGTCATTCAAATCACATGAATGGATCTCAAAAGGGTGATTCCCGTACCACTCGAAAGCCTTGACATTGGACTAGTGGGAACCTCGAAGTGAGGTACAAAAGTTGGCTCAACAAAACAAAGGCTAGGTTGACTCTGCTACGGTCCTCCTTGTCCTTGATTACCTACATACCTTTATAAAACAGTGAGCTAGAACCTAGTGAATAACAACTATGTGAAGGGGTTGAAAATGATGTCCTTACTATAATTCAAATCAGTCAATTTCAACAGTAATCAGAAGATCAGAATCATTTGCTTATTAAATCCATATTTCATACAAAAAACATAGCAGTCATACATGGTACGTCCAGTGATAGAATAATACAGTAGATTGTGGAGACCGAACAGTTGGAATTGATAGATGTGCCATCAATACAGTAAACAAAAGTTCCAAGAATTGGAACTGACAGAGATCTCTGTAACAGTAATAGTAAACAGATGTCTTTGATGACATGAATACAGTTTAGGAAAACAGGACATTCATTCATTTGAACAGAATCATCATTTCATAAAACAGAGTATAATATAAATCAGAAAATACTTATAATTGAACAAATCTTTACAAGATTGTTACTCATTGTTGGCTCTTTGGAACACGTGGGTAGGACGCGGCGATTGACCTACACAAACATATTCAAGCACAATGGTTCAACATACAGTCCTTTCATGCAATCACTTCATAACCTATTCGGTCTATTACTTAGTCACTAATCTTTCCTTTTTGTTAATTTCTCTTGTGTTCATGAGATGAAAATGCACATGAAAAACACTTAAAAACCATGCAACCGGAGGCCAGTTAGAGAAAACAGAAAGAAAAACAAAATTGAGCCGCCCCTACTGACTAAACATACGGTGGCCTAGCTGCTCATGTAGTGAAGTAGGCCGCTCGTGCAAGTAGAATTGAAATTTGAGCAGAAGAGGGTTGGTCGCTTGTGCGGTGGCCCAGGCCGCTCGAGCAGTGGAGTGACCGTTCGTGCAGTGACTATAGCTGCTCCTGCGGTGCCAAAACAAAATGCACTTTGAGCAGAGAATGAGTTGTGTCACGACCCAAACCCACCCCTATGGGTTTAGCCTCGTAACCAGCCGGTAATCCGTGATTACCAAAGGCCTACTTAACAGTAATAACAATAATACAGAGTAAAGGGGCTGGCGGAAGCCAAATAGTAAATAAAAGATGTCCAATGAGCTGTGAAACCTGAATGCAAAAAGACTTTTATGAACAAAGCCACATTCATAACCAAAACATATATACATACGTCATATACACATGACATCTGGGTTAGGGACCAAATCCCTAAAACATAATTGTACAGTCGAGTCTTATTCATCTATTACAAAACAGAAACAAAAGGGGTGAATCTGAAACACCCCAAAACAGCCGTGGCTTGAACGGACTTGAAATCTCGAAGTGAGGCACAAAGGCTGGCCTGACAAAACAAGAGCTTAACTCGACGCTTCTAGCTCCGGTCCGGTGCCTGGACACCTACATATAAATATAAACAGTGAGCTAAAGCCCAGTGAATAACAACTGTGTAAAGAGGTTAAAAATGAATGTCCTTTCATTAATTAAAACAATCATTTGCATCAGTAAATCAGTCATTCAATTAGTGGCTCATATTTCATGCCATATCAGTTATCTAGAAAACATAGTAATCATATGTGTTACATCCAATAGCAAAACAGTACAGTAGGTCTTAATAGACCGAACAGTCAGTTGATGCCCATCATAACAGTAAACAGTAGTAATTCCAAATATTGGAACTGACAGAGATCTCTGTAACAGTAGCAGTAACAGTACAGTAACAGTAAGTTGTTATGGATGCCACGAATACAGTTTACAAATAGGACAAACATTCATTCAGTAAACGTTGTCATTTTAGAAAGCAGTACAATCAATCGTTCAGAAATAATTATAATTGAACGTATTTTTACAACATTGTTACTCACAGAGCACTGGGCTACAAGCAGGCTAGTCAGCGTCCTCGGGTGCCAACCCTACACAGTTGCAGAACGAACACACACACTAAGTTACACACTTGGGATTAATAGCTTAGCCCTTAAACTTGACTCGGTCTGGTTCTATAACATTATTCTCATTAGATGCCTTAAACTTGGCCTAGGAATGCCTAGGATGGGATGAGGATGCAAAAGTCACACTTTAAAACACTTTTCAAAATTTGCTAAAAACAGGGGTCTCGCTCGAGCATGGCTTCCTACGCTCGAGCGGACATACAGACAAAGAAGCTCCGCTCGAGTGTGACTTCCCCCGCTCGGGCGGACTGCAAACACAAGAAAAGTACTGGTTGCACATTTTTCACGCTCGATGGACGCTCGACCCACGCTCGAGCATAAGACTCAGACCCTCGCTCGAGCATGAAGTCCCTCGCTCGAGCGAACTGCAAAACACAAGAACTTCTGGGCATATGCATTTCATGCTCGAGCATGACTATCGACGTTCGAGCGGAAGTGCATGTACTCAGAGGGTACGCTCGAGCGTGGATCAAAAATCTAGAATTTTCAGATTGATCCCCAAGCACAAAACTCAAGCATTAAAGCTTCAAACTCGATTTTTCTGGGCTAATTTTCTGGAAAACACGTAGAAACCCATAATACAACATGTTTCAAAGATCATTTTATAAAATTAAGCCCAAATGTGTGGTAATTGAACACAATTTTGGATGAAACTTAAAGAATAATGCAAGAACATAACATGCATGAGTTCCTATGAACTCTAATGCTCTAAAACATAATCAAATGCAAGCTTGAGCTCAAAGTCATGGTGAATTTATGGACTACAACCGAAACATGGACATGCATGTAATAATTTTCATGAAAACAACCTCAAAACTCCAACATAACGGCATGTATGCATGAATGGACTCTTAATTAGCACATTAAGCTAATTCTTGACTCTAAACTCCAATTTCCCAAGAACCATGCAAGAAACAACTCAAATTCAAAATTAAGGAGATGAATTCCTACCTTAGGTCTTGAATTCTAAGTATGGAAGCCCAAATATGCAAATTCCCTTCAATTCTTTTAAGTCTCAATCAAGACTCCTTATTGAACTCAATTTTCTCCCAATTCTCTCTCTCTCACGTTTGGTCTAGGAAAAGTGATGAAGGATGATGCCAAACACATGTGAATCAAGACTAAGATAAATCGCCTAGCACTAATCCACTCACTGGCAATTTGGTAGTAAATGCAAACTAATGTAATTAACTTTATTTAATCTAATTTAATCATTCCAAATCAAATTTTAATTAAACCTATCATAAAATCACATAAATCCTAATTAGCATAAAACACTCATCAATTTCTGAATCGGTCGCCGATAAGGCTTTCAATTCGCAATTCGAAGTCAAAACATGAACAGATCATTCGATGACAAACAGATAGAATTGCATTTTAAATAACACACTCACACAATTAATTAAGGATTTCAGTCTAATCAATCACTTATCATGCTCAATCATAGTTTAACACTAATCAGAGGTGAGGGTTGTCACAAGTTGGCTACTCATGTGGTGGCCCAGGCTACTCGAGTGGTTTGGCCGAAATTGCAGACCAAAAATCTACTGAAAAGTGCAAACTTTTCCCTTACAAAACCAACTTCAAATTCACGACAATCAAGGCCCAAAACCCTCAAAAACATACTCAATTTCATAACTTTAACTCCAAACAAATCATAACTTTAAAACAAAGCTCCTTTTTACCACCCACAAAATCAAAAGCTTGAAGTTGAGAAGAAAATAAAAAATCATGCATATAGAAGTTCCATGTTTAAAAATCCATGAGAATCTCCTCCTCAAACTCAAAACTCAAGCAAGAACAAGTGATTGAACAAGAATAATGTCATGTATGACACAATTTTCAACTATTTCTTTCAATGTCTCTCCTTCGGGTTTTTAACATCAATTAACACCACCCCATGCCTTAATTCACCCTAGTTCCTATGATTACATGGTTAATACAACTTCAATTCATGAGATCAAATGAAGATTCTTACCTACAATGGTTGATTTGGTGAAGATTTGCTCAATTTTCCCTTCTTTTATTTACCTTGGTCTTCATCTTGTTCTCCTAACTCTCTCTCTGATTTGGTTTCTCTCCCTTACTTATTATTTTTGAGTTCCAAACATAACAAAATATCTATCTCTAATTTTCCTTAATCAATTTTAAGCTTGAATTAATTTAGATCAAACTCATTTAAATCAAGTCAATCCTCATTATAACCTAATTTAACTTAACCCAAACTTAATCTTATTAAGGTGAATTAAGCTCTAACCACCTAGTCCAACATTTAATTTTAACCTTATAGTTTAACGATTCAGATAGGTTCATTTCACATTCTATCATATCTATTGACTATAACACCATTCAAATAGCACAAAACGCATAATCATCACACACCGAAGCACATAAGCAACATATAAACACATAAGACAAACCGCAGGATTAGCAATTAATTAAGAAGGCGGGTGTTATAGTTGGGATGCGGATTGGCTTTTTGGCTATTCCTAGGGCTAAAAAATCTTGTTTGAGATAGACTTTTTGACTTTTTTGACTTGTGTAATAGAAAAAATGAAACAATTATGATTTAAATGTGAAATTTTATTTTATTGGGCTAAAAAAAGTCTATTTTGTCATTTTGTGACTAAAATAACCTCAACCTCACCTAAACTCACGTGCCAAACAAGCACTTAATAGGTTAGCCTATTGATTAAGCCTTCGTTCGGCATATGATTTTTTTCGATTTTTTTGATTAAAATAGTCACAAAAAGATAAAATAGGTTAAAAATTAATAAGACAAATCGTCACATCTAAACCATAATCATTTCATTTTTTTTTTCCTCAAAAGTAAAAAAACTCAAAAAGCCTATTCTAAACGAGGCTTTTTAGCCCCAAGCTAGGCCTCGTTTAGGAACAAATTATTTTAATATTTTTTTAATTTTTTGACTAAAATATGAGGTGAAAAAAAATAATGGGTTTGGGAATGACTTTTTTACTTTTTATGAATAAACGTGGAAAAAGTTAAGAGAATGATAATGAATCTTCGAATTTTTTAAACTATTGTAGCCATTTCCCAAACACTCCTTAGCTGCATCATGTGCATCATTCAGGAGAACTTTAGACTCCAAAGAAAGGGTAATTATTGGTAAAATATATTATGCCCTGTTATTTAATTGGGCAAACTTCATTTACCCCACTGTAGTTTGAGTCTGGTGCGGATTACCTCTCTAACATTTGTATATGACCACATATTCCTCATATGATTAATGGATTGAAGTGTACAGTTAGCATTTCCATCTAATCTAAATGCCTGTGTGTAGACACCCTATTTTTGACCGTCCTCAAGACTTGGACGTCACCGTTTGAACGCTCGGTGATCATCCATGTTCGTGTTCGTTTTGAGTTCCCAGAGGCCTCGGCCGCACGCCTTGCCTTATGATCTCTTAACTAGTCTGTTCTGTGCTTGGTTTTGCACCAGGGACTTGTGTTTTGTGCTTCTGAGGATAGGAAGAGGCTTGTTAGCCATCCCTGAAACCCACCGACTGTGGCATGAAGCCACCGGCCTTTCCTTTTTCCTACCGACCAAATGTTTGGTCGGTCGACACTTATCTGAGGTACTTTTTGATTAGTTTGTGTTTTATTGTATATTATATAATTATTTTTGAATTAATTTTATTATATTTATTTTATAATACATAATATTACTTTTATAATAATAATAGTTAAAAAGTTAGTAACAAAAATATCAAAAGGTCAAAAAATTAGATAAGAAAATCAAAGTTTTTTTTCTTTCTTTCTACTTTATATATATATTTTTTTGTTAAAAAATGAAAAATTATTCCAAACGTATTAATTTTTTCACATTATATTTTAATCAAAAATTAAAAAATTATTAAAATAATCTATTCTCAAACTAACCCTAATTAATAATAAAATTATAAGTCTTTTTTTAAATAGTAATTTCTTTAAAATGATTATATAATTGTCAAATATATAATAGAGTTAATTATTTTTACATGATAGCTTATTATTTAATAATTCTACGAATACTAATCAGTATATTAACTAACCCACCAATTAAGACAAAAAACACATATGGGTCAATCTCACCTAATATTATACTATATCCAGTTAGGAGAATTCTATTATACATATACAATACCATATGTACTCTTGGATCAATTTTTTTTTTCTAGTTATAACATTATTTTGAGATATTTAGTTATAATTTTTTTAAAAATTATGATTCAAAAGTATAAAGTTATATAATATATTTTTTTATAATTATAAGGTGCACATGATACACACATAGTCTTTTCTATCTAGTTAATATTTCAAATTTTACTCTTTATTATTATTAGTGGAGTTGACTTTTTTTTTTGGACTTACGTGCAAGTCAAAATAGGTGGACTTATTGTTCAATAGGTCTTGTAAGAATTAATGATATTTTTCATCAAACGCTATTAAAAAAAGTCACTATTTGTTAATTTTCAGCGACAGTTTAAAAAGTTTGTTACAAAAAATGTCAATAATTATAAATTTTAACGACAGTTTTAAAAAATAGTCACAAAAAAAATATTAATTTTTGACTTTCAGTGACAGTTTGAAAAATTCGTTACAGAAAAACGTTAAATTTTAGCGACAACTTATAAAAATCGTGATAAAAGTCATTAATTATTAATTTTAAGTGACGTGTAAAAAATCATCATAAAAATTATTTTTTACGACGATTTTATTAAAAATTATTTTTAATAAAATTTTATAAAAATTAAGTTCAATTATTAAAATTATTGGTAATTTACCTTTATTTTCCCTCATCAAATAGGCGTGACAATTGATATACTTCTAATAAATCTTTATACTTGTTACACATTTTTCACCGTACACGTATAAGTGAAGAAGAATTTAAAAATGTTATTAGGTTTATTTAAAGGGAAATGTTAGAGAACTCTAAATCTAGAGCTCTAATTTGAGCTCTAATGATGTGTCTAAAAAAAAAAAAGGCAAGGCACAAATATCACATCAGAGTGGGTCCCACATTCCCATTAGAGCTATTAGAACTCTTATATTAGAGCTCTAAAGTATTTTTGTTATTGAAAATATAAATTTTTAAATTTATTTCTAAAATTTCAGTTAAAAAGCATGTTTTGTAATCATATTTTTAAAATTTAAAACATTATTAAAATTTGTTAAATTGTATGAAGATGTTTTGAAAGGAGACGAGTCTACACGTGCTAGTACAACTGTGGACAGGCGTAAGTTAACCCGAGTGCGCAACACAATAGTGGGGGCCAGTGTTATGATTACATGATCTTAACAAAACCTTATCTTCTGAGTACTGATTTTCCGAAATTACCCTTTTCTAACCATGCACCTTTCTCTCAAAATTGTCGGTGACTCAGCAAAGACCTAAGGCTATTTTGGACGATTCATAGTTTTAACCGTCTCGATCACGACACGCTCCTGCTGCACGCGCATCCAATGCCCCGTGTTTTCTCCACTGCGGGTTCTGATAGGTTTAAATTAATGGAAAAATTATTTTAAATAAATTTTCGTTAATTTAAGTTGAATATTATTTTAGTCATCGTTTGGATTTAATTAATTTAAATGTTATAGTTTTAGTTTTATTGTAATATTTAGGACATGTCCCGACGTTCAAAATTGGAGAAGAAATTTAAATGTGATATTTTTTCATTTAATATGAAATGATCATATTAAAATAAAACTAAATATGTAAAATTTAAATTATTTAAATTAAAATTTCATTTGAGCTAAAGGGACTAATAATATAATTTATCTATAAATAATCGATAAATATAAAATATTGTGAAATTTATAATAAATAAAAATAACCATTTTTATCTTCACTTTCTAATAAAAAATGAATTAGAAGTTTAACTATTTATGCACAATGAATAAAAATAGATTCCTTCCTCCATTCCAATCAGTTTCTCTGGTAAACAAACAAGAGGAAAAGCAACCATTTTCTTCCACTCTCTTCATTTTTTCCTTCATACCTTCAGTTAAGTTTGGATTTTAAATTGGACAAGGGAATCGAAACAGGTTATTTTTTTCTTCATGTCTGATAAAATTAATTTTTAGACAATTCAGGTTTATTATTGAATCTACGAGATACATAATTTAAATTATATAACAAAAACATAAAAAATAATAATATAGAGGGAAGCTATTCCTAATGAAAATCTTCCCACACCTTTTTTTCCCTCTCTTTTCGAGAAGTTGGCTTGTTTGATCGTCAAACCTTCCGTTTGTGTGCTGTTTGGGTAGGATGATGACCTTAGTAACGTACACATTGCTATTTGACCAATAGTAACACACACAAAAAAATGCTTAAAATATAGATTATTTATTATAATTTTAGAAACAATAATGCTACATCCCCTAATTTGTAATCCTTAATGCCCTGTTTGTTTTCAGAGGTGAATGAAGGGGATTCATAGTGAGGGGATTAAGTAAAATTATGTTTGTTTTGATGATAGTTGTTAGTGTAGAAATTGTTAAATTATTTTTATATAAAATAATAAAATAAATAAAAAATATAACAAATTAAACATTAATATTTATAAAAAAATTCACAATATATAACAAATAAAAAAATTTCTAATCCCCTCACTATTTTTCTAATATCATCTCCCCAACCTCCATCTATATCACCTTTACCATCATAATTCCCTTCCCAACTCTACAAACAAACACAACATTAAGGGTTGTTTGGGATGATCTAAATAAGTGTATTTTTTGTCTTTTTACGAAAAGATGTGCAGAAAAGTAGAAAAGTGATGTGATGTAAAAAAGATAAAAAGATAAATTATTTTGTGTATACCAAACTTGGCCTAAATAACACCTCCACCACCCTAATCCCCTCCAATCTACTTAACCTCAAAACAAACGGGCCCTAAAGATGTGGCATTGAGATTAGACCTTGCATGATAAAATATTTGATAAATCAAAATTTAACACTCGTTAGATACATCATTAATGGGGATTTTTAGACGTAATAAATTAATTGTCTTAAATATTTTTCTTTTAAAAATTATTAATATTCTTTATTAGAATTTTCTATTTTAACGGAATTAATAGAAAAAATGAAGTCTTTAATTACTCTATATTATATAATAATAAAATTACTTTAATTGTTAATTAAAATATATTTATGATATCATTAAAAATTATTATTTGATTTAATGATTTATTAATAAAATTTGTTATTTATTAGACAATCAAAAATTTGAAAGGATGAGATATAATTATAAAAATTATAAAAATTATAAAAGATACTTTTTATTTTAAATAAATTTTAAAAATATTTTTATAATTTACTAAAACAAAATAATAAAGAAGATTCAACTTGTTATTCTTTTCAATCACGGCAAAGATTTTCACCTCCACCAATACGGAAGGAATGACCGAACCTTCATATTTCCATGAACTTCTTTTTGACCTGGTATTAGTCCCCACAGCGGTGCATGATATGTTTCTAGAAAAATTCAATTGTGGAATCAACTTCATCTTTGTGAATTCTCAGTTGGTTAAACCCCTTTCCATATTCACCCCAAAAAAACCCCCTTTCCATGAACTTGGTTGACTGCTGTGCATAAAACAAAGCGATCACTATTGTGTGATTAATGGATTTATTTTAGACTTTATTTTAATAAGTTGAATCGTTAATTTTTAGAATAAATCAAATATAATATATTTATAAAAAAATAAATTAATTAGATATCGATAATATTTTGTTTAATTATATTTGTATTTAAAAAAATTGAATGGTTAGTGTGATTTTGTGTATAAAATATATAAATGTACTTCAATGATAGGGCTATCAATATCTGATGAATTTAATTTTTTACAGGTATGCTCTACTTCATATATCTTAAAATGTGAACGGTTTGTATTATCAAAATAAAATCTGAAATGGGCTCAATTAGCTTCACAATTGTCCATCTTTCTCTCTCTATGCTTTCATCTCTCTATATTCATTCACACTCCCTCTTGCGAGCTCCAATTTAAATTCACATCGCTAATATTATCGAATCGTCTACCAATTTGTATTTAAGTAATTTCGCATCAATTTCATAACCCTATATTTAAGTATTTTTTAAAATGTAAGTTAAAGAAGAATTATATTATACACACCACATACCGTATGCACTATTTGTACTTGGTTATGACCTTTTTTATTTTTATTTTTAGTAATGACCTTATTTGGGGATTACTTATTTTAGTCAAAAAGTTATTATAAGTTATTACATCACTCTCTCTCATTATCTACACATCTTTTCATAAAAAAATCAAAAAATTACTAAAATAGTCGGTTCCCATTATATCATTTTCTTCTATAATTATAAAATGCACATGATACATACTATTTGAGGGGTGTATATTATAATTTTATCCGTAAGTTAAAAGTTGATAATTTCTTAAAATGTAAAATGTTAAAAATTTCTATAATAGGTACCTTTTTTATTTTTATTTTTATTTTTTATTTTTTATTTTTTGAGTGTAGCATTACCATGTGTACGAATATCTGAATATGAATTAAATGTTACGACACATTTGTATCTTGAAACATATATTACTTTTGTGTGTAAGTTGGAGTGATCACTATCTAAATTACTAAAATAGTCGGTTCCCATTATATCATTTTCTTCTATAATTATAAAATGCACATGATATATACTATTTGAGGGGTGTATATTATAATTTTATCCGGAAGTTAAAAGTTGATAATTTCTTAAAATGTAAAATGTTAAAAATTTCTATAATAGGCACCTTTTTTATTTTTATTTTTTATTTTTTGAGTGTAGCATTACCATGTGTACGAATATCTGAATATGAATTAAATGTTACGACACATTTGTATCTTGAAACATATATTACTTTTGTGTGTAAGTTGGAGTGATCACTATCTCAATACCGTTGATTGTGTTCTTTTACCATGTTCAAATACTTGTTTATATATTATTTATTTTTAATTTTTTTTTTCATGATGTAAGATTGAAGTTTTTAAGTTATATTTTATAAAGGAATGATTCACTTGTGTAAGTATAAATGAATCCACAATTCTATTCCTATCAACCCAAGTTTGGTGGTACTATATATATTAATTAAAGTACTAACATATGTTATGACATTCTTATTGACTCATTCCATTATATAAATTACTAATATCTAAAATCTCTAAAATTATGTCAGATCACCTATTAATATACTAATTAGTATGCCAACTAATACATATCGCATTATACATCCAAGCTATTTGGTTTAGTTCAATTCTAATTTTAAAATTTTGAAATTAATTATGATTGATTAAGTTTTGAATTAGTCTTAATTTCGATTCATACACATCTCTATCAGTCTATTGTATTTATTCACTCCTATATTCTCTCTCTCAAAAGTATCTAGATCAGTTTAATTTGATAATTTGGTAAGCGATATGTAGCGAAATCCTTTCTTTAAGGATCAAACTGGAAAGATCAATTTAGGAGCAAAAATATAGCCTACTGTATTTCATGTACTGTTCGTTTGAAATGTAAATTGACTTTTTAATTTTTTAATTTTTTAATTATTTTAATTTTGGATTATAAATTGTTTGAATTTTTTGACTTTTTTAAGAGAAGAAATAAAATAATCATAATTCAAATGTAACATTTTATTATTAACCTTTTAATCTATTTTATTTTTTTAATTAAAATAGCTAAAAAATCAAGCTTTTTATATGTAAATTGGGTACTAGCAAGGTCTGGGAAAAATGTTGTGTGGTGCTGTGGCCCTTGTCCAAGCATATTTTAATGATATCGATTGTTCATATTATAAAGTTTGTTTAATATATTATTTATATAAAAAATTAAATTAATTAAATATAATTAATTTCATAATTAAATTATAATTGTTTTAAAATAAATTATCAAAGTTATATTAATTATTTATTTTTAAAAAATAAATATAACCTTATTTTAAGATTATTAATAATTCATCAATTTAATTTTTATCGTAAATAATATACGTAACGGATTTTACAATATGAATGAATCACATCAATAATATGAGCTTGGGATAAGGGCCAATGAGCCGCACAGACTATGTTACCCGTATAAGACACTGCACGCTTTCCAATTCTGTATGTGTCCATCATTATGGTATTTTTTTCTCGCTAAATCATACAAGTAGTTTAGAATGGGAGATATTTTTTTAGTTTTTATAAACATCTCATTTGAAATAGATTTTTTAATTTTTTTTTAAAATTTTATAAAAAAAAAAATAATTATAATTTAAATATGATATTTTATCTTTTTGAATTAAAAAGTTTATTTTATTTCTTTGTGACTATTTTAGTTAAAAAATTTCATTTTAACTTATGCTAAATAAAAATTTGTATTAAAAAAATTGATAGTTTAAGACCCTATTTGTTTTCAGAGATAGAATAAAAAGAATTCATAGTAAAGGGATTGATAGTGAAGGGATTAAGTAAAATTGTATTTATTTTGATAATAGTTGTTGTTGTAGGAATTGTTAAATAATTTTTATATAAAATAAATAAAAAATACAAAACCATTAAACGCTAATGTTCAAAAAAAAAAAGGCCTAAAAAATAAAAAATAGAAAAATATAAAAAAATAAAACAATGATTTTGACTTAACAAAAAATATAAAAAATTAAGCATTAATGTTAAAAAAAAAATACCCAATATGTAAAAAATAAAAATAAATAAATAAAATAGTCCGACAGACTATTTTTTTAATATAACCTCCACATTCTCTATCTCAATTCCCATTTGAAGACTTAACTTAATTTAGACCTCCATCTCAATCTCTTCTCTATCTGCTAAAATAAACACAATATCAATGAATCATACTGCTATTTCAATTCCAATCCCCCTCCCATGAAACAAACGAGCCTACGGGTAATAGTAGACAAAAATGGAACAAAAGGTTGTATTTTAGATATAAAAAGTGTAATTTATCCGATTTAAATAAAGTAGAGAAGTTGATAATATAATAATTCAAAAAACAACAGCATAGCACACATTTTATTTTTCCAGAACCCTGTCTGTTTTTGGGTTGTTTTAGAGCCTCTTCAATGGTGAACTCAAATTTTTATCAAATTTGAATAAAAAAAAATCAATTTTCTCAACCTGATATAGCTTGCTCTAACCGTGCATCAAAAGGGTAAGGGCAATATATATATTTTTTAACTTGTTTGAACTTACCTATTTGAAAGGAAACCGATCGATCGGTTGGTCAACCGGCTGGACAACCAGTAGGTTTACCGGTTGGCCCACCCCAACGGTAACGCACAGTGAAATGGTGAAATTTGGAGCCTGTTCTCAGTATGATGAATTTTTTGTTCCATTCTCATTTTGATACCAATTTGGTGAAACCATTGGAGCTCCAAAAAGTGACTTTTTCACCAAATTTCAAATCTGATACAAAGTTTGATGAACCGTTGGAAATGGTCTTAGGAAGATGTTTAAAAATTAATTTTTTGATTTTTTGTGTAAAAATATAAGGAATTATATGACTAAAAATGGTTAAAAAGTGACTTTTAATCCACTGTTAAAAGGCCCTTTTGTCAATTCTATAAATTATACACTATAATTGTTATCAAAATTTGATTATTTTTTATTTATTTATTTATTTATTTTTTTGCATGTTAAAATTAAGGATAAATTACAAACACACTCTTGAAATTTATTTAAATTATAAATTATCTCCTGTAATTTTAGAAATTATATTATGCCCCCAAGGTTTATAATTTCATAACAAATAAGTCATTTTATTAATAAATCATTAAGTTATTTAACAGTTTTTAATAATGTTAAAATTTTACTTTCAATTAATAATTTAAATAATTTTTTTGTATAGGTGAACAGTTAAAAATTTCATTTTTTTAATTAATTTTGTTAAATAAAAATTTTTAACAGAGAGATATTTATAATTTTTTAAATCACAAAAAATAATTCAGCTTGCTTGGTTCCATTTTTCCAAAAATCCTTTTCAGAAAATTTTACTTTTTTATTTTTCATGTTTTTTTTAATTTTTACTGGATTTTTTTAATATTTTAAGAAATTTTTTTACTTTTTAGATACATTTAACATAAATACACCTAAAAAGTAAAAAAATTGTAAAAAAAATCTTTTAAAAATTCACTAAATATCAAAAATACAAAAAATACAAGAATTCAGTATATTTTTTATATTTCTATGTATTTATTAATTTTTTAAAATATTTTTACTTTTTAGATTTATCTAAGTAAGATGCATCTAAAAAAGTAAAAAAATATTTAAAATTTTAAAAATATTCACTAAAAATAAAAAATATAAAAATCAAAAAATTCAATTTTTAAAAAATTTAATCTAAAAAATTTAAACCAAATACATTAATTTATATTTTAAAAAAATCTCAAGATATATTTGCAATTTATCTAGAATGAAATAGGAAAGAACAGAGAGAATTTGGAAGGGGGGTTGATATTGACAGAGAACGTGCTGCTGATTAATATCTATGTTATGAAAATTCCTGATTTTTCATTACATTTTGGAATCAAAATCAAAGACGTGTTGAGCTGTTTCCATAACTTGAATTATTATATTTTATTCACTTTCCCTGTGCTCTCTCTCTCTCTTCCTCTTATTACAATTGCGATTTCTTCTTAGCCTTTGCAAGCTAGCTGTATTTGAATGGTTGCTCTTTTGGATTCTTCTTCCAAGTCATTGCCTCTCTCTCTCTCTCTCTCTCTCCCTCTCTCTCTGTCTTCAGTACCTTCACCTTATAAGTTAAATCCCAATGTCTCTATGCACTAAAGACCCATAGCTTCCACTCTTTTCCCTCTTCACTTTTTTTTCTCCATGTTTCTCTATCCATTCTTTGAAAATGGGATCAAAATCATAGATTTTCCACTTCTGGGTCTTCGACATTGAATCAATTTAAGCTTCCAAAGAGTTATTTTTTTTTACCGATTCTGTGTAGTGGGTTTTCGAGATCAGACCCTAAAAATGGCACCATCGTTCGATTGGTGGTCGAAAGAGACCCACAGAGGTACACCCGTGGTGGTGAAGATGGATAATCCCAACAACTGGTCCATGGTCGAGCTCCAATCCCCCGACGACGACGACTTCCTCCTCCATTTCGCCGACGCTACGGGCCGAGACAAAACCCGCAACAAGAACGCCAAACAGCTCACCTGGGTCCTCCTCCTCAAGGCCCACCGCGCTGCCGGCTGTCTCACCTCCATTGGCTCTGCAATGCTCCGCGTCGCCTCCGCCGTCCACCGCCGTGTTGCTGCCGGAAGAACCGACGCCGACGTCGACTCCAATTCCAGATCCGCCGAGAACTTGAAAGTCCGAGCTCGTATGTACTTTTGCATAAAGGTGTTTCTATGGTTATCTGTTGTGTTGTTAGGTTTTGAGATTGCTGCGTATTTCAAGGGTTGGCATTTTGGTTCCCCAAATCTTCAATTTCAGTACCTGTATGTGTTGGCTAACCAATTAAACGTTAAGGGTTTGTTTGATTCGTTGTATTCGAGGTGGGTTTTGATTCGGGTTGAGTATCTCGCTCCACCTCTTCAGTTCCTTACCAGTATGTGTATAGTGCTCTTCCTTGTTCAGAGCTTGGACAGGTTAGTGCTCTGTTTGGGTTGTTTGTGGATCCGATTAAAGAAGATTAAACCTATTCCCAAAGGTGACCCACTGGATCTCGAGTCCGGCGATGGGGGATTCTTCCCCATGGTTCTTGTTCAGATCCCCATGTGCAATGAAAAAGAGGTAGATTTTGGATTTTGAAATACCCATTTGTTTTTGGTTTTAAAATTATTTTATAAATTTAGAATTTTTGGTCTGAAATTAGAGTTGATGTATCAGGTTTATCAGCAATCTATTGCTGCAGTATGCAATTTAGACTGGCCTAAATCGAAATTTCTTATACAAATCCTTGATGATTCTGATGACCCAACAACCCAATTGCTGATCCAAGCGGAGGTTCATAAATGGCAGCAAGAGGGGGCCAACATTATCTACCGGCACCGGGTAGATAGACAAGGTTACAAAGCTGGCAATCTCAAGTCTGCTATGAATTGCAGCTATGTCAAGGACTATGAGTTTGTTGCCATATTTGATGCGGATTTTCAACCCACCCCTGATTTTCTTCAAAAAACAGTTCCTCATTTCAAGGTATAAATCGTTTCGAAGTTTTTTGTGTTTTATACTTTCATAAATTTGACCACATTTTCATGACAATTCTTGATACAACAATACTATTTTTTGAGTGTGCATTGATGTAGGTGTATGTGGAAATTGAGTAACTTGGCGGCTTCTCTTTGTCTAAGTTCACTGCAATTAAGCTAACTAAATCTATTTTGCATTAAATGATTTCAAGTTTGTTTATGTTACAATTTCATAAACTGGATTACATTTTCTTCGAGATTCTTGAACAATACTGAGTCTGCATTGATGTGGGTGTATGTGGAAATTGAGAAACTTGGCTAATTATCTATGTCTAAGCTTAACTGAACTTATCTTCCATTAAATGGTTTCAAAATTGTTTTTCATTACACTTCATAAATTGGACCACATTTTCTTGAAAATTCTTGAGCAAACAATGTTGAGTGTGCATTGATGTAGGTGTATGTGGAAATCGAGTAGCTTGGCTATCTGTCTTAAAGTTCGCTGCAATTAAGCTAATTGAACCAATCTTCCATTTGGGACATACATTGCAGGATAACGAAGAAGTAGGGTTAGTTCAGGCGAGGTGGTCGTTTGTGAACAAGGATGAAAACCTACTGACAAGGTTGCAGCACGTTAATTTAGCTTTTCATTTTGAGGTTGAACAACAAGTGAATGGAGTTTTCCTCAATTTCTTTGGCTTCAATGGGACTGCTGGTGTGTGGAGAATAAAGGCTTTGGAGGATTCGGGTGGATGGTTAGAGAGAACCACAGTTGAGGACATGGACATTGCTGTCCGGGCTCATCTCCATGGATGGAAATTCATCTTCCTCAATGATGTGGAGGTATATTAATGCGATACTTCTTGTCGGTATCCTTAGTATTTCTATTTTTTGAGCTGTAAATGATTTTGTGTTTTGCTTCATTTCCAGTGCCAATGTGAATTACCTGAATCATATGAAGCTTACCGGAAACAGCAGCATAGATGGCATTCTGGGCCTATGCAGTTGTTTCGTCTTTGTTTGCCGGACATTATCCGATCAAAGGTATTGAGCTTTTGAAACACTTGTTGCTTGAATTTGCAGCGTGTGAAACTCTTTGTTTGACCAAAAAAATGAGCTGAATTCTAGTTACTGACAGTATTCCGTTTCTGTTCTTGCTCGTGCAGGTCAGCAATTGGAAGAAAGCAAATATGATTTTCCTATTCTTCCTCCTAAGAAAACTGATATTACCCTTTTATTCATTCACCCTTTTTTGCATTATTCTCCCCATGACAATGTTCATCCCCGAGGCTCAGCTTCCAGTTTGGGTCGTCTGTTACGTACCTGCCACCATGTCGTTTCTCAATATCCTCCCAGCCCCAAAATCATTTCCTTTCATCGTTCCCTACCTTCTCTTTGAAAACACAATGTCGGTGACCAAGTTCAATGCCATGATCTCTGGCCTTTTCCAACTTGGAAGTGCATATGAGTGGGTTGTCACCAAGAAATCAGGCCGCTCCTCCGAGGGCGATCTTGTATCCCTGGTTGAAAAAGAGGCAAAGCCTCAACGGGTTGCATCAGAGCCTGATTTAGAGGAAATGCAGGAGGAAATAAAACAGCAGGAAAAGAAGGCTTCCAAGAAAAAGAAACATAATAGGATATATAGGAAAGAGTTAGCTTTGGCATTCCTTCTTCTAACAGCTTCGGCAAGGAGTCTCTTGTCCGCTCAGGGTATCCATTTCTACTTCCTGCTCTTTCAGGGGATATCGTTCTTGTTGGTTGGCCTTGACTTGATCGGTGAGCAGGTTCAGTAAGCGAAAATTGATATAGCGTCTGTAAGTGGTAAATATGAATTATATGAACATGGGGAACTTCAATGAATAGGTAAAAAGAATTTCAGTACAACGAAAATTGAACATCTACGGGAATATTTGGAGGGCTGAGAGCACTACTTGAGCGTTTCCTTCTGCACTTCCTCGAGATGGGATGAATCGTGTGTGAAATGGTTTGAAGAATCACACTTCATTCTGGAGAGAAGAAACCCCATTAGAAAATGGTTATGTTCATTACTGTATTCAAGGTTTTTCTTAATTTTTTAATTTTTTTTGGGGGGTTTTGTTTTTGTATCTTCTTTCTTGGATTCTTTTTCTTTTTGGCTCTATTCTTTTGTAAGAAGAATATTTCTCAGAAACTGAATTTAGTTTGCAGAGAATGGATTTCAGACTTGTGAAATAACATCATTTTTACCAAACGAGGTTCATCTGTTGTTTCTAGCATTTGATATATGTTTGGCAAGGTGTATTTCATTCCCCAGGCAATGACTTTTAACCATATTCAGCATTGTGAAGCAACTTTGGATTGTCTTTTAATATTGCTCAAAGCTTTTGTCCTCTCTAGGTACATATAATAATTATAAGAGGGGTTAACTTGAGCCTACTAAATTAATTGGGCTCAATCGAGCAAAATAAGCCTAAATAAATTCTATTGAACGGGTACACAAGTAGGCTAACAAATTGGGCTGAGGAAAATCCATCGAGTATATATCTCTAAAGACGGTTCAACAAGTCCATCAGAGGAGGCTCAGATTATACAGGCGTCTGAGGGGGTTAATCATTGAGGGGGTTAATCGTTGTTTTCAGAAGAGATGAAAACTTCGGAAGAGTTCCATTCTCTGAGGTATTGGTTTAGTTTTGAAAGGGTTCGGAATCACGAACCTAAAAACCTATTTGAGCTTGGACTCGAAATGGTTCGGATCCACGAATCTGGAGATCCGAAGCGCTTGGCTTCGAACGGATTTGGGTGCAATTTAGAAGCTGCTCCATTAATGAGTCCCAGAACATTTGCGGGTTCGGAGTTTTTCAGGATCTACGCACCAGAACCATGGGTGTAATGGAGTCCGAACAAGAGGCCCAATCTTGAGGACGATGAGTGGAGATAAATTCACTCTTTGGTTAAACTAGATTATACTTGGGTCAACGTGGCACGATCTAGGAGGTCCCTGAGATTCATCAATATTTGCGGTAGAGCGTTCTCTTGAACTAGCTCTGACCTTTTTGTGGTAAGACATCATCTGGGACTACCCCTGACCCCTTGGAATGATTGAGAATCATTGGTTAGGTGTGGCTAAATTTTCGTTTGTCGATTATACATTTTAGTAAAAAAGTCAAAAAATTACTATAAGTTGTCATATAACTCTCTTTACTTTTTTGCACATCTTTTCATAAAAAGTCAAGAAGTTACTAAATAACATGTTCTCAAACAAGGTTTAAGAAGAAGGGTTCGTCGAGAGATTGATCTCCTCTTCGGGGTTTTCCTTATCCTTGGAGAGGTCATCTCCTCGGACAAGGTAGTTAGAGGGAATATTCCTCATGTGCCTTGCACATAGGCTCCATCATACATCATGAGGTGTCTATAAATAGCACCCATCCATAGCTTCACAAGGGATAGATTTTGGAGAGACAATTCTTGAGAGAGAACTAATTTCCCTTTTCTTTTATCTACCTTAAGAGGAAAAGTAAGAGATCCATGGAAGAGTTTTATCATTATTCTCTCTCCAATGACTTTGCCTTCTTTTTCATCCAATCTCTTATCTCTATCATTTCTTTGCTATTACGTTTCTAGTTGTGATCGTTAAAAAATAAGCTTCTCATCATTTTTAGAGAATTTGAATTTTTAGATAACATTCTTGAATTTGATAACATTTTTGAATCCTCTCATACACTAAAATTTCAATTTGGGGTGCATTTGGAGGCGTGTGATGTCTTTGATCATTTCGAAATTATTTTGTTTTCTGCCTTACGAAATTTTTTATGTACAGTATTACTATAAATTTATTCACAATTTTACTTAGAAACATCAATGAATGGTCTCACCACATGACTTTTTTATGGTAATTTTCTTGATCCATTTTTCTGGGTTAGTAGTTAGTAGAGTTTTTGTTTTATTTATATATTTATTAAAAAAAAAAACAAAAAAAACAGGGGTGCTTTTGTGCTTAATTACCAAAATGCAAATTAGATTTGTCATGTGGGGAAGTGTGGTTTTCAAAGTAATGGTTTTAACAATGATCAACATCGATGAGTTACATGAATCATCATGGACTATGAGAGTTTATGGCCTTGTTTGGTAAATTTTTTCTCAAAGTTAAAAATTCATAATTAGAAAGTAAAAAATTTAAAAATACTTATTTTTACTTAATAAATTATAATAGAAGTATATCAAATGCTCTTATATAGATTTTTATAGTAAAAAAATTATAATTGACTTCAATAAATTGCATCAGATGAGACATAGAGAACATTGATTGCTCCTATATAATGCACCACAAAACAAAATGGTTGGAAAGGAATCACGTTACATTAATACATTTACTTCACAAAGTGCATAGAATGTTAAACACTTATTTTCTTGAAAACTTAGAATTCTTTTTTGCATAGAAACAGGCAGGGTAGCACATGGATGTTATTGTCTGATGTTGAAAGCTGCCATGTCTTGCACCAAACTCTTTTGTTTTTTTTTTTGGGCCAAAAAGATGTTCACATTTTTCTTTTACCTTTTTATATTTTTTTATATTTTTATATTTTTTAAATTTTACAAAGGAGTGTAAGTATGGGATCCTCTATCCTTCTTCTATTTTGTACTTTCAATCATTAGATCGTGCGAGAATATATTGAGACATGTGAATCTCAAAATGTAATTCAATAGTTGAGAGATGTAAAATAAACTGATATATTATTGATTGATTGATTACAAGATTGTTGTACCTTTTGTATATTACAAGGATGTATTATATAGGAGAAGTTTTGGGAGTAGGTGAAGGTGTGTGGTAGGTGAGTTGAGTGGAGGTGGTAGGTGATGATATATTTTAACAAGAGATGTATTGAAACAGAGACATAAATTTGAGAATAGACGATTCTTGGCTTGATAGTGTGAATTACCATCCGTGAAATCTTACATCTGCAGTAATAAAGATAATTAATAAGTGAAGTATGTTGCTTTAGTAATCTCTGGGCACAAACATTCTATGAAGCACGACCTTTTGGTTTGAGAGAATAGGCAACAAGAGGAGAGAGTTCTCACAAACAATGGTTGAAAAGCAAAACCAAAACCAAAAGCAAGAAGGAAGATGAGAATTGTATGCAATCAAAGATTCCCTTATAATGTTTATATATATAATCTATTTTTATTATGTAAAATACATTACTTAAAAAAATTTGTTACGTTTTTATTTTAAAATCCAAAATACTCCTAAAATTAGTAAATGCTAAAATTTCACCTCTAGTAACTACCCAACAGTTTTCTAATATAATACTTATTCGTTAAATTGAACTAGTGTTCTAATTATTTGTCTATATGCGAATTTTTATTTTTATTTTTATTTTTTTGTGTGCACACAGAAAAAGAAATATAACAAAAGTAACATATTTTCAATCAATTATTTTATGTTTGCTTTTATTAAAAATTTCAAAATAATGTATGGGAAAAATTTATAACTAAATTAAGAAAAAAATTTGTTCATAACGGCATTTTTTTACTTCTATATAAATACTTAAAAAAAAAACTTGAAAAAGGTAGTCAATATAAATATTATTCATTAAGTGAAAAAATGTGATTAGCAATTATGCTTACATAAATTTACTATAGTTTTAATTTCAAATTAAAAAAAAAATTATTTTAAAAGCATTTTATTTAGCTAGTACCAAATAAATTTTCTTATCAAAAAGGAAAGTTATAAAATTTTGTTGCCAATTTTCAAATGTCTATTGTTAAACATTCTATTCTGCTTGCTTGTTTGTTTGTTTACTTGCTTTGGGAGTGGCCTTGTTTGGTTTGTATTTGAGAAATATGTTTTGAGACAAAAAGTACGAAAATTTGTTTGGTTTGGTTTTTTTTCAAAAGATGTTTTGAAAAATTATTTTGAGAGAGAGTTTTGGAAAAAGTTATTGATTTAATGTGTATGAGAGAGAGATTTGTTTGGAAAATTTGTAAACCAAACAAGTTTTGAAAAAAAAATTTGAGAAAATGTGTTTGGTTTGATTACTTTTGAAAACTTATTTGTAGAGAATTTTTCTCAAATTTTTTTGAGAAACACAAACCAAATCTTTGATCTTTACTCATATTCATTTTGTTGTTTTATTTATTTTTCTCTTTCTTGCTTGATTTTTGCATGATACTTCTTTCATAGTATATTTTCAAGTGTATTAGTGAAAATATCATACACTTAAAATGCACAAAATTACAATATATAGAAAAAAAAGTAATTGTCCAAAACTAAAACTACTTTAAGAAAAAAATAAATAATAAAAACATAAATAAAATTGTTTGAAATAGAAAATGATTTATTTATTTATTAATTAATTTTTTAAAATAGACTTTTAAAGAAAAAAAAAGAATATATATATATATATATATAAAGAAAGTATAAAAACTAAACATAAAATATAATACAAAAAATAAATAAATTATAAGATTTTCAAAAAGTGAGAGTCACAAACAAATTTTATAAAATCTTGTCTATTCATATACTTTTTGTGTATATTTTTTTGTACTTCTAATCTTGAGAATGACATTGAAATAATTTACACTTCTTGTATTAGGTCCATCTAATATCTTTAGCAAGCACAAATGCAATAAATTTCATAACACAAATAATTATGAGACAAAATGTCTAAAAAAAGGAAAGCAATATTCAATGATAATATAGAAGCACACCTGATGTATTAATTGGAGATATAACCAGATAAATCGTAATAGAAGAAGAAGACAACCTTTATTTTTCATCGCAACAATTACATAACTCAATATATAATTTTAATGTCTCTCATTTTTCCACACGTCCAATTCTCTATCAAAATTAGTGTGGGGACATGTTTTGTGAATGACAGCACGTGGCCAGGGTGACGCCGAGGTGTCAGCCAAGATGCCACGTGGCCTGGTCATACGCCGAGATGATCTTGGCTAGGCCGAGGTTATCTGCGAAGATACCGGAATCTGAGATGAGTGAATAAGAGACAAGAGTCCTAGAATAGGGGAGGATCTCAGTCTGGATAAAGATAAAGCTCTTAGGGAGTTTATCCTTATCTAGCTGAGAATCCAGGATGAGCATTGAGCCTGAGTCACCTAAAGTGAGGCTTCTACACAAATTAAGTCAGTGTTGGCTATAAAAGCAGGGCACCCCCATGGGTCTGAGGTATGTGTGATATATTGTGAGCAGTAAGTGTTTTCTTGTGAGTTAAGCACAATTTACTATCTTTGAGAGATATTTGATTACTGACTTGAGCGTTAGAGTGCCCTCGGGTAGACGAACCACCGCCAGATTCTTATTTTTTTGTGACAGGTTGTTCGGGCTTAATCTATTCTGTTGGTGCTCTTCAGCTGAGTTCCCCGTTTGGTTGTGTGATCAGAAATCAACACCTATAATTTGGCGCCGTCTGTGGGAACGTAAGGAGAATAGATGGCTAACGACGAGCAGAAAGAAAAGGTTGGAGACAACATCCCATGTGGGAGTGGTAAACATGTCGATCTTAACATCGAGGAAGAAAATCATAATAAAAGAGCACGTGATTAGAATCCCGGGGATAAGGACGTCGGTAATGAGGCAGACGCCCTGAAGAAATCAGGTCGAGATGAGTATTACAATGAAAGCGACCTCTAGGTATGGAAAGATAAATGCTTAAGGATGGACGGCGAGATAAAGGGAATGGCCAACAAGTTGACAGATCTACAATCGGTTGTCAACTTCATGATGTAGAACAATGTCATGTAACTACCATTTCCGTTGCAGGACACACCGATGCCAGGAGCCAAAACCGACGCCCAGAAAGAAGGACAGAAAACAATCCCCGTAGTCCCACATCATGGTAGGGAAAAAGAGCCTTTACATCGGGCTTTACGGGATGTCGGGCGAGGAGAATCGATCAAAGATGACTCGCAGAGGACACCTCAGACCAGGGGGACGTATGTCAAAGAGCCCTGGAATATCCAAGGGAAGGGCCTGTGTTTTGACACGGTGAATGAAGAGAAGTCCAAGAGGACACATAATGACACTAGGAGTAGCGCACCAAAAAGACTGAAATCTATTGACAGCTGAGCTCCTGGTTAAACTAAGGAGGATTTAGGGACTACCTCAAAAGAAAGGGACAGACTGCCAAGGTCACATCACCCATCAAGCCGAGAAAGCTGTTCTCAGTAGAATTGGATAGGTTTGAGGCCCCAAAAAGGTTCCACATGCTGAGGTTCTAGATTTACGACGATAAGTCCGATTCAAATTTTCACGTCAGCTTATATTTGAATTCAATGGCTTTGTATACTGAGAACGAACCGTTGTTGTGCAAGGTGTTCCCTTCATCCTTTGGGGAAATTGTATTGGATTGGTTTCACAAATTGCTGAAAGGAACTGTGAAGAGTTGGGAAGGCCTGGCCGAAATGTTTGTGGCCAGGTTCATTACAAACAAGGTACAGCCACTAAGGGTAGACTCCCTGATGGCTCTGAAAATTACCGAGGGTGAAGGCCTTAGGGCTTATGTCAAGAGGTATTATGAGGTGTTCAACCGAATACCGGGATGCAACTAAGAATTGGCGGTCGTGTCTTTTAAGAACGGCCTGGAAAATGAATGCCCACTTCGAAAGTCGCTGACAAAAACTCTACCAAAGAGTATGGAGGAGCTCAAGACACGGATCGATAAATATGCCAGAACAGAAAAGGACACGCTGGAACGAAGGCACCAAAATAGGAGAAGAGAAATGGCTCGCCGAAGCGAGGCCGAGGTAATATTGGTTTTAACAGGCAGGAAACATGGCTGAGGGCTGCACAGGCAGTCACCACTGTGTTCCGGATCCCGGTTTATAAAGTTCTAGAAAGGATTAAGAACCAGCCGTATTATAGAGTGCCAGAGAAGGTCCCCGGTGAGTTCATTTAAAGGAGCCTTGGGAAGCATTGTGCCTACCATAATGAGGATGGGCACTGAACTTAGGGGTGCAGAGCCTTGAAAGGCAATTGGAAGACTTGGTCAGATAGGGTCACTTGAGGGAACTAGTAGACAAGACCAGAACAAGGGAAGAGCATGTAAGGCTTCCCTCAGCACCGGCGACACCACCGCAACCACAGCAAGAAGAACCTCGGGTGATCAATGTGATTCACTCGAAGGTTAATGAGAATGATATGCGATAAGAGACCCAAAAGGTGAGTCACTTATAACATGTGTATCAGGTCCAACAAAAGAGGCCTAGGACAAATGAATACCAGGGACCGATGATGTTTTTTACTGAGGCCGACCTAGACATGGTGTAGCATCCACACAATGATGCTTTGGTAATGACCCTCAAGGTTGGAGAACACCAGGTAAGGCGCATTCTGGTTGACCAAGGAAGCTCTTATGACATTATGTATGTCAGATGTTACAAGGAGCTTGGCCTTCACTAAGATGATTTAGAACAATTCAACAGCCCAATGGTTGGGTTCAATGGAACGCCGACATGGCCCAATACCCGGAGAAGAATTGTTCTCATACTTGGCTATTTCAGAACACGCAGTGAGTGCAGTGGTAATTAGAAAAGAAAATGGAGAACAAATGATAGTATACTATGTGAGTAAAACCTTAGCAAGTGCAGAGACCAAGTACTTATCCCTGGAAAAATTGACACTAGCCCTGGTGATGGCTTCGAAAAAACTGGATCACTACTTCCAAGCTCACAAGATTGTGGTACTGACTGGGCATCATTTGAAGTCCCTGTTGCAACAAAGAGATCTAATAGGCAGGGTAGCTAGATGACCAGTAGTGTTGGGCCAATATGACTTAGAGTTTAAGCCCAGAACAGTAATTAAGGGCCAGGTTCTGGCTGACTTTGTGGCCAAGTTCACCCCTGGTGCCATCCCGTGTCGAACTTCGATGAGCCATGGCTTGGGATGCCCAGGGGAGTAGGAAGAAACCCAACTGGGGCCCAAGAACCCCACTCTAGCAAAACAAAAGAAAAAAGAGAAACCAAAGCCCTGCGACATTTACAGTGGCGATTCCTTCTACCTGTTTGTTGATAGAAGCTCAAACTGTCAAGGAGTAGGTGTAGAAGTAGTGTTGGTATCGCCAGATGGGCAAATGATAGAGCAGTCTATTCATTTGGGATTCAAGTCCTCAAACAATGAAGTAAAGTATGAGGCACTAATTGCAGGGTTAAAGTTGGTAGTAGCAATGAAGGCCGATGATGAGGTAGTCTCCTAACTTATTGTGAATCAGACAACAAACGAGTATGCATCCTGAGATGAACAAATGATAGCCTATGTTAAAGAGGTTGCCAGATTGCTTTCCTTGTTCCAAGATTGCCGGCTATAATAAGTTAGTCGAGGTGACAACAATCACGCCGACGCCTTGGCCAACCTAGCTAGTGCAATAAAGTCAGCGGAGCCAAGGACAATCATGATTGATTATTTGACGGGACCAAGTGTGGAACCTCTAATAACAGAATATAAGGCAATGCGTGTAGAGATGGGTCCAAGTTAGATGGATTCAATAGTAATGTTCCTCAGGGATGGCAAGTTTCCAGACGACCGAAAAGAGGCACACAAGACCAGATTGAAGTCAGCCAGGTTCAGCCTAACAGTAGATGGCCATCTCTACGAGAGATCCTTTACTAGACCCCTTTTGAGATGTGTGCATCCCTTCCAAGTTGAGGACTTTCTGTATGAGATCCGTGAAAGAGTCTGTGGAAGCCATGCTGGAGGCAGATCACTTGCTCATAGGGCCATCACTCAGGGGTACTGGTGGCCCTACATGCAGAAAGATGCTGAAGCCTACGTTAAAAAGTGCGAGAATTATCAAAGGTTTGCACCTTAAATTTCTGCTGATAGCAACTGACTACTTTACTAAGTGAGTAGAGGCTGAACCCCTTGCGAAGATTCGAGATATTGATGTGAAAAACTTCATATGGAAGAACATCATCACCAGGTTTGGGATTCCAAGGACAATAATAGCAAATAATGGTACACAATTTGACAATAAGCTAATCAAAAGCTTCTATGCAAAATACAAAATCAAGAACTATTACTTCACTCCAAGTTTCCCTTAGAGCAATGGTCAGGCAGAAACATCCAATAAGACTATCTTAGATGGGATCAAGAAGAGGCTGGAAGCAGCAAAAGGGAAGTGAGTGGAAGAGTTGCCCAATGTACTCTGTTTGCCATGACTTACGGCACTGAAGCAGTTATCCCACTAGAAGTTGGCATCAAAGGAATCAGAACTAAGGGAGTGAAAGATAGGACCAATGAAGCATTCTTAGCCCGAGATCTGAATCTATTGGAAGAAAGAAGAGAGAGAGCAGCAATTCGGCTGGGGGTATACCAGCAGTAGCTTGCTTGGGCTTACAACAAGAAGGTCAACCCAAGAGAGTTCGAAGTTGGGGACCTTATCCTGAGGAAAGTTGTCGGCAACAAAAAGGATCTTAGGGAGGGCAAGCTTGGCCGAAACTGAGAAGGGTTTTATAGAATCATCTCCGTTGCTGGTAGTAGGGCATATCGGCTTGAAGACACTAATAGCAAAGAGCTGCCAAGACCCTGGAACACTTCTAATTTGAAGTTTTTTTATCATTAGTTTTTTGTTTTTTGAAGTTTATGTCATAATTTTATTAGCTGCAGTAATAATAAAATGCCAGTTTGATTTTTATAAACTTGAAATTTGTGCGATAGGACTGACCAGTCCTATGACGATGTTTCTAAATGAAACATGACGAATAACTTAAACTTATTGTATGATAGAGTTGAATTATATTTGCATATAATATAATTGAACTAAGTTGGTGATATTTCTGAAAGAAACATGACGAATAAGTTAGCCTTATTATATAGCAGAGTTGAATTATACTTACATATAATAGAGTTGAGTTAAGTTGACGATGTTTCTGAATGAAACATGATGAATAAACTTACTTATTATATGGCAGAGTTGAATTATACTTGCATATAATAGAGGTGAACTAAGTTGAATTAACCTAGACTTGCCATGTTAGCAGAGTTAAACTCAGAATAGAACTAAATTTGCTTTAGTTAGATTAACAGAGAAACTAAGGTTGAATACCTTGGCTAGTCTTTGTTTGAATCTAACTTCGGAGAAAGACCATAAACACATAATGTGAACTTAAGTGGAACTTAGGTTCACATTAGGGAGCAGGGAGCAGGAAATAAATAAACTTGAGAGCTTGGGACTTGTTGAAATTTTTAGAAAAATTTACAAGTTAGAATGGGCTTGACACTTGTTGAAATTTCAGAACATTTTACAAGTTAGAGTTAGTCGAGGTAATGATGAAAGAAGTATTCGAGGTACATATTACCCGAGATGACCAACCAGGTTATCAAGCTTGGTAAGGTTGAAAAGGTGAAGTCTTAATAGAAGACAGTAAGCGGAAGTAAAGAAGCAATACTTGACTGAATAAGTTTTAAGAAACAACACTTGTAAGAATATTTCGAAATATTTTTAAGTGTTAGCCGATGTATTCCAATTATTGGTCGAGACAAATAGTCAAGATTTATATCCACGGTACTCTAACCTGAAGTGATTACACAGTTAAGGTGTACTTTGAAGAAATGCAAAAATATTCTAAGTATGGAAGCATGAAAGGCATGAAAGAAAGAAGTACGCATAAATAAAGAGAACATTCAAAAGAAAGGAAGGCATGCATCCAAAGAGAACTTGTTCGTTTACAAAGACAAAAGAAGGCACGTTGGCCGAATGAAAACCAACATTACTTAAAAACAAAACAGAAGATTACATTGTTCGTGATAGTTCAAAATAACAAGTAAAGGAAAAGATTCTAAGTGCTAGGATCATTGAGGATTCTTTGCAGACTGCCCTGCCTCGGTGATTGATGGTGTCTCAGCCTCGGCAGATAGTTGAGTAGTCTTCTCGGCTGCCTTCTCAGCCTGGATCTCGGCATCGATCTCAAGAAGAGTCTCATTAAGGCTCTTCTCGGTGGTCTCAATCTCGACTTCAGAAGTGGTCTCGAGAACCTCGTTTTGGTCATCCTGATTCAAGTCCAGAACTTGCTCATCTAGAGTTGGGGACGTGGCCCTAACAGTTTTAATCTTTTGAGCAACATTGGCGATTGTGTCCTTGTCGACCTTAACTGCTTCTTCCTTCTCAGCCTCATCCTAGGATTGGCTTGGAGTGGGTGGGAATGGAAGAGCAAGTCGACTGGCATCGTAGAGAGGTGAGTCATTGAGGACGGCCAATTCCTTTAACGTGGACATCCATCCAAGGGTGTAACCCTTGTTGCATGCCTGATTGACTTATTTTTTATATGCATTGTAAACGTCGGTCTCCTCTTCAGCGTACGCCTTATCGTCAGCCGCCTTTATTTCGGTCGCTTTGGTAGCAAGTGCCGTTTGGAGCTTAGTTTGGGCTTGAGACTCCTTCTCTTTAGCTTCTTTTGCCTCAGCCTTGGCGACCTTGGTAACATTTTCAGCGGCTTTGGCGTGATCCTCGGCTTTGCTTTGGGCTAGTTGGGTAGCTTTCGCTTGGTCCTTCAAGCTTCGGATGTGAGCTTCAGCCTTGTTTATTGAAGATGGAGCTTGGCTGCCTCCTTTATCTTGTTGGTCAATTCTTACTTAAACTCCTTGATTTTGATTGCGAGGGAGTGACCCTGCTGGATAGCCTGCAAGAATGGAAGAAAATTCGTTAGACCAAAGGTTACAAGTGCTGAAACTTACTAAAACGAGTGTTGCATCATCATTGAATAGTTTTCGTACTCAGAGAGCTCGACCATCCGATTGATGTCGGTCGGAAGGAGAACGGCGGTAGAAAGGGCGACACCAACTTCCAAACTATCGAGTGCATTGTCCTCGGCTAGATGAGGTCGGTCTCCGACCTTGACAGACTGGGTCTAGGGCTCGTCGGTACAAAAAACAAAGGGCTCAGAAGCCCTCTCAGACCTTAGCTTCTTGGATCGTGGCTGATCAGACGTCTCGGCTGGCAGCAGAGCTCTTCTCCTTTTCAGCCAATTTAGAAATTGGCACTGTATCTTATGACTCAACTTCTGTGGCTGTAGCTTTGGCCTTAGCCCTTTTCACCTTCTTTGCCTTAGGCTTTTGTTGGGATTGGGATGAAGAAGAAGAATGAACCAACACCATGCCAGGGATATCGGCTAGTAGGTCATCGGTAACAATTTTTGCCCGACCCATTTCGTCGGCAATAGCGGCAATGGTAACTCTGGGACCAAAATGAATGGTTGGCAAGGTGATAGGAGGGTTGGAAGGGTCGGTCTCCAAGAAGTCAAGACCTTGGTGTCTTTTACTTCTAGCTTTGTCGGCAGGAGCGTTTGGAAGAGCTCGACATCGGCGCTGGGCTGGAGGAATTAATTGTGGAGCAGAGGTTGACAGCTACTCTGTTGGCTCAGAAGTTGAGGCCTGATCTATCCATGGAGATGAAGTAGTTGGAGGAATTGTGGCAGAAGGTGGAGTTTCGCTTCTTTTGGGGACGTCGGGCAACGGATTGCGGTAGGTAGGGATGTAGTTGAGAAGAAGAGGAGCCTTGCGTGCCTCGATTGGTGAACTGAGAAAGCGAACCAAGCCTTTGCTTGGCACGTAGTACTGGCGAAAGTTCTTTTCGGGTTGAGGAAGGGGTGCAAAAATAAAGAGAGAACATTTTAATAGAGTAACAGAAAGAATGCTAAAGAAATTCAGAGAAGGGACTTTGAGGGGACTAAGTCCTTACCATTGTCATCCCTAAATACTTCTTGGCGCAAAGGGAAAAGGCGGAGCTCGTCATCTGGCGTAAACTTCTAATTGCCCGGGACAATCAGGTAGTCGTCCCCTGTGCCCTTATTTGAGTTTGGGATATCGGCTATCAACTTGTATTGTGTAGATCTCGGCTTGAGGTAGTATGTGTAGTCGTTGTTGTTTTGAGGCTACATATGGTGTAGCAGTACTGGATATCGGAAAGGGTAATTCTGGCATTTTCTCGGCGTGCTAGCGCAACAATGCCATTAATGATCCTAAAAGAATTGATGGCTAGTTGCATAGGGTTAAGTTTGTAGAAGTGAAGAACTTCCCTAAATAGAATGTCTAGAGGGAATCGAAATCCATACTCTATAAACGCAACTACAGGAAAGGGCATGGAGTTTTCATCAGGCATGATAAAATCCTCTTTCCCAGCCAACTTGATTTGAACGTCGACTGGGATAAAGAACTCTTGTCGAAAGTACTTTAGTTTGGTTGGGGTGTTTATCCTCCACCTAAACATACCCATGATCTTGGCTAGAGGTGTTTTGCAAAGGACTTCCGGGAAAAACATTGGCAGGGTTTGAGAACCTCGGCTAAACCCTAAACAGGCTCTAGGGCAAGGGTTTTGAGGATCTAAGGGGAATTTGTTTCAATTTTCCTAAGAATATGAGTTCTAGAGCAAATCCTAAACCTAGATCTACAAAAACAAGAGTCAAGGCCAATAAGCTGGAAACTAAGTAAGAAGATCAAAAAAGAAATATGGTTCAGAATCAAGAAGTATCAAAGGCAAGCAAAAGTCAAGAATCAAAACGACACAGAAATATAGAGAGAAACGCATATATGGCAAAAACAGTGCCAGGCGTTCGAACAATACAATGAAGTGTAGTGATTCGAAACACAAAACAAAAAGGGAAATTGATCAGTAAGGTAATAATATGGCAGACACAGTGGTAAAACAAAAATGATTCAAGAGCATGGAAAATCACAATCACTGTGTGGGTGTGTGTAAATGTGCAATAATCAGGAGCAATAAACAAATTGATACAGTGTAAGACCATTATGACGAAGAGCTGACGCAGATTCAAGAACAGGATGTGCATGTAACTAAGTATGGAAATCGAGGCAAGAATCAAGGAGTGAATGAATAACAAATTACAGCAACAGATACAGTGAAAAACTAAATAAAAATGGGTGATATTGATGGCTTACCGAATGGAGCCAAGAACGAGTGCGCCGGAGTCAGAGTACTTGGACGGTCAGAATCAAGTGACCAAACGAGCGCATGCGGCAATAGACGGAATAGTTGTAGAGCTTGAGATCTTGAGAATGGTGGTTCGAGAGCAAAATTTAGAGAAAGAAAATCTGCGAAATAAGGGAAATTGTTTTTGCAAAAGTGAAGAGACGAAGAGAGAGAGAAAAGAGTTTTGTCAAAACTGAAATGGCGAAAAAATGAAATGAATAGGCCTTGGACAACGTGCCTGTCAGGCAGCGTGAGATAGATCGACGTGACTTAATGATGCGTGATCGGTACGAGCTAGTAGGGGCATGACACGTGGGGGAAACGGTTGGAGAAACTATGCGTGACAACTCATGCACAGTTAGAACTCTTGAAATTCTTGAAGTAATGAGGCGAAGACCTCGGCTACAGGAGCAATCCTGATTGAGATGCTTAAAGAATAGGGTTCTTGGTTCTTGATCCTTGGTAAAATGGACAGTTGAGTCTTGGAAACTTGAAACCGATGAATCATGATCTCGGTCGAGGGGAAGGAATGTAATTTTCAGTCGACATACTATATGGGCAAACGATGTAGGTTCCATCACCTCAAGTTACCGAGGTAATAGAACCTAGGGGTAATTGTAGAGACATATTTTGTGAATGACAACACATGACCAAGGTGACGCCGAACTGTCAGCCAAGATGCCACATGGCCTGGTCATACACCGAGATGATCTTGGCTAGGCCGAGGTTATTTGTAGAGATACCAAAATCCGAGATGAGCGGATAAGGGACAAGAGTCCTAGAATAGGGAAGGATGTCAGTCTGGATAAAGATAAAGCTCTTAGGGAGTTTATCCCCATCTAGCTGAGAGTCTAGGATGAGTATTGAGCTTGAGTCCCCTAAAGTGAGGCTTCTACAGGGATCAGGTTAGTACTGGCTATAAAAGTAGGGCACCCCCATAGGTCTGAGGTATGTGCGATATATTGTGAGCAGTAAGTGTTTTCTTGTGAGTTAAGCACAATTTGCTATCTTTGAGAGATATTTGATTACTGACTCGAGCATCGGAGTGCCCCCGGGTGGATGAACCACGCTTGGATTCTTATCTTTCTGTGACAGTTTGTTCGGGCTTAATCTATTCTGTCGGTGGTCTCCAGCTGAGTTCCCCGTTTGGTTGTGTAGTCAGAAATCAACACCCACAGTTAGAATGAATGCATGGACCAACAATAGGAAACATTTGAGAAGACAAAAAGATGTGGTTTGAGACCTTTCAATTGTTGAATTCTATTAATTAATAGTTATTAGGCTTTAATGGTCGGATTTCTAATATTTGTTAGCCATTAATTATGAATTCTTTGGTTTTATCGATATTCACTTGATAATTTAAAGGTGGACACATATCAAACCTTTACACAAATACTTGGCACATTTTTTGAGCATTATTAATGAAATGCATAGTGTAATTTTTCTCTCTTCTTTTTTTCCCCGCAATTACAACCTATTATTTTTTAATTTATATTTGTTTTAGATTTTTTTTAATATACAAATTATTTTTTGAAGGTGGACATGTATCAAAGCTATTATTTTTTGAGCATTATTAATGAAATGCATAGTGTAATTTTTTTTCTCTTTTTTTTTCGCAATTGCAACCTGTTATTTTTTAATTTATATTTGTTTTGGATATTTTTTTTAATTTACAGTGTAATTTTTTTTCACTTTTTTTTTCCGCAATTACAACCTGTTATTTTTTAATAAGAATTTATATTTATTTTAGATATTTTTTTAATATAAAAATTATTATTTTTTAGATTTTAATGAAATGCACAGGGTAATTTTTTTTTTTTTTTTTTTTCAATTGCAACCTTTTATTTTTTAATAAAAAATTTTATTTAAAAAAAAAGTAAGTAGAAAAAAAAGTAAGTAATGGTCCAAAACTAAAACTATTTTAAGAAAAAATAAAAATAAAAACAAAAATGAAATTGTTTGAAATATAATATGATTTATTTATTTATTTATTAATTTTTAAAAATAAACTTTTAAAGAAAATAAAGAAAACTATATAATAAAAAAAGTACAGAAACTAAACATAAACATATAATACATAAAATAAATAAATTATAGGATTTTCAAGAAATGAGACTCACAAACAAATTTTGTAAAATCTTATCTATTCATATATTTTTTGTGTATATGTTTTGTACTTCTAATCTTGAGAATGACATTAAAATAATTTGCATTTCTTGCATTAGGTTCATCTCATAGTTTTAACAAGCACAGATGTAATAAATTTCATAACACAAAACACAAATAATTGTTAGACAGAGTATATAAAAAAAAAAATAAAAGCAACGTTCAATGATGATGTTAAAGCACGCCTAACGTTTTAATTAGAGGTACAACCAGATAAATCGTCGTAGAAGAGGAATACAACTTTTATTTTTTCATCACGATAATCAATATATAATGGGTAAATTACACTGACACCCCTTGAAGTTTATGCTTATTACAGTTACCCCCCTCATCTTTTGGAAATTACATCTCCCCACTGAGGTTTAAAGTTTTATTACAAATTCCCCCCTTAGCAATTTAATATTTTTAAATACTAATTTTGCCCTCACTAGGTAAATTACATTGACAACCCTCACATTTTAGAAATTACAATCCCCTCCCTAAAGTTTAAAGTAATATTACCAATTGTTCTATCGATTAGTATTAGTTGGAAAAAAATTCATTGAAAAAAAAATTAATTGGAAAAAATATTATTGAAAAAAAATTAATTGAAAAAAATTTTGTTAGTAAAATTTTAAAATTTCTGTTTAAAAACCAACGTAAACTCATTTTTTGAATTTACATTTTTTTCTCAAATTTACAAACTGAGACATTCATTTATAAACCAAAAAAATTATCAAACAAGTTTTTATGACAGCTTTTAAAATTTTTGTAAACATTAATTGAAAACTGAAAATGAAATGGTAACCAAACATGTTTCAGATGGTACATGTAACGCCCCCAAAATAATGCAATAAAAATAACTCATATGCGGAATAAATATAAGAAATAACATACTTTCATATATCAGAGTCTACTGTTTAACAACTAGTGAAATACAATGTAGGCTTACATCTTTCCGAGTTATTGCTTGGTTACACAAATTGAGTCACGCTCATTACATCTTAAGCCATTGGCTTTACAAATACCAACATACACTCAACAAAACATAATTAAGAAGCTCTTGCTTCCCGAAAGTCCATCCACGCTATTGCCTAGCACTCGGCCAAACAATAAGTGAAGTAGTACAATCCATCACTACATTACACTTATGAAATGGTAGAACCCATGGTTTGATCTTCAAATCTGAAAAGCATTCCCTGTACACATGTACAGGCAGGGGGTGAGCAAAGCCCACCGAACAATCTCATATTAAAACATTAAAAGATATGCGGGGACAAAGATACTTATACATGTATGTGAAATCATATCATGTCAAAACCATATGATTTTATTACATAATCTCTTAAATCCAAGGCTTGCATATTCATATGCCACTAAGACCAATCTTATTCCATTTTCCTTCAATTCATATCCAGTTCGTATATGCTACTCAATTCACGAGTTAAATTCATTATCTTTCAACAACCAAAATGAGACTACAACTCAATGGTTTTCCAATTATGCACAACACATATAAACCCTTCAAACTTTGCCATTTTATGGATATTTCGTCCGAAGGAACCGGCACCCATTTATATATAGATTTTCGGGTCTTTCACCCAGGACACTCCGACCAACTTGCTTTAAATGGAGTCCATCCCCTTTCTCCTCCCAAATAAATATACATATGCAATGTACTTATAAACATAATCATATACGGAGTATATCCCCTTTCTCCTCCCAATAAACATACATATGTAATGTATTTATAACATGGTCATATTCAATGGCAACCAACAATAGATTAGCATTATATCGCCTAATCCTCATATAATTTCTACAACAATCATAGCTATCCGCCACCGATAGCCCAATACATTTATTTCCAAGAGATGTTCAATATCGGAATAAATAGTTTATTCAAAACTTCCGTAGGTGAGATAATACATATCCAATATCACCATCTATATCAATAACCATTCAATTTAACATATTCAATGTTAATTCCAATTATTTATACAACATAATCATTTTATCAAATTAGGGCAAAAATCTCCATTTTTCCATTATTGACTCAAACACTCAAAATCAACTATTTTGGTACACCAAGATCTTATATTCAAACCCCACACTCATTTATCTCTTATACATCAAAAACCCCTCTTTTCATTTCACACCCAAATCTTAGGTTTGTCCAAACCACAACCAAATCTCATCATCTATACACAATAACAAAATAACTAAGCTAAAAACCATATTAGAGTGTAGAAAATCCCTAGTTATTAAATATTACAATTTTGATCAAAATTCTCATTTCTCATTTCAATATAATTTCTAATACAATTCCAAGAGATAATACAACCATATCCATATTCATATAGTTTCTACATTTTAATCAACATTCCTAATTTAGTCATTTCAAGACAAATTTATAACATATTATATATCAAATTTCCAAAGTTCCATCATTTCTCATCCTTCCAAGAAATCCCTCATTTAAATGCAACATGATAAATTTTCACCGATAGCCAAAATAGTTATCTCTAACAGTGTAATTTTTAGATATTTATTTTAGATATTTTTTAATATACAAATTATTTTTTACAGTATAATTTTTTTTTTCACAATTACAACCTATTACTTTTTAATAAGAATTTCTATTTCTTTTAATTTTTTTTTTGGATTTTTATGAAATGCACAGTGCAATCTTTTTTTTCGCAATTGCAACATGTTATTTTTTAATTAAAATTTATAATTGTTTTAGATATTTTTTAATATACAAATTATTTTTTACAGTGTAATTTTTTTTCTCTTTTTTTTTTCACAATTACAACCTGTTATGTTTTAATAAAAAATTATATTTATTTTAGATATTTTTTTAATAAACAAATTATTTTTTTTAGATTTTTTATGAAAATAATTTAACATTCACATCACTAACCATAGTGTATGGGAGAAGTTTAAAATAGTGCTGCAGTAGGTATGTGAGAAGTCAAAAAGACTTGTGGATTGGAAGAAGTCAATAAATGTTGAGGTTTTTTTTTTTAAATCAAAAAATTAAAAAATTAAGATTGAGATATTTGAACTTTTTTAAATCAAAAATTTTAAAAATTAAGATTGGAATATTGGAGTTCCTACAAGACTTGTAGGTTAAAAACCTCATTTTCCCTATGTAATATATAAATAGATAACACAATCTCATTTAAAATACCTATGAATTTGGGTATATATATATATATATACTATATATATAAGCAAATGTAGTGATCTCTTAAAAAATTCAAAACTCTCAATCCTAACATCTCATGAAACTCTTTCCTACGTGGCACATCCATTCTTCTCTCATTCTATTTTCCTATTTTTTCTTATCTTTTTTATTTCACTTTTTAATTACTTATGGCATGGATATAAAAGATTTTCAAAATATTTAAAGATAAAAGATTTTCAAAATATTTAAAAATAGAAGATGAGTTTGACTCTAATTCAAATTTCTTCATCAAAACAAAACTCTCAATCCTAACATCTCATGAACCTCTTTCCTACGTGGCACATCTATTCTTCTCTCATTCTATTTTCCTATTTTTTCTTTATCTTTTTTTATATTTTTTATTTCACTTTTTAATTACTTATGGCATGGATATAAAAGATTTTCAAAATATTTAAAGAAAAAAGATTTTCGAAATATTTAAAAATAAAAGATGAGTTTGACTCTAATTCAAATTTCTTCATCAATTTATGTCTTATCCAAGGATATTTGAAATAAATAAGTAAATAAATTTATAAATCTCAAAACCTAACTTCTATGATAATATGAAATTAGGCAAAAAAATTGGAGAACAAAAATAACGTTCTAAAGAAATTAAACGGGTGATTTAACCAATTATGCAAAATTTTTAGCATCTTATGTGAAAAGAAGAACATGTTTTAAATCTCATATTGTGTTTTTTTGCTCTCTTTTACTTTGACAATTTATCTAAGTTTCTCTTTCTATATTCGTATAATTTATCTTCAAATTTGCATTTGATTTTTTTTTTTTAATCTTTATCTTATGTTTACAGGATCGATTCTTGCTTTTGATTTTTAATTAAGTTTATTCCATTTTTATCTGATTTTTACTTTCTATATTCTTATAATTTTTTATTCTTTCTTATTTCAATTAAGTAGCTTTAGAAGAAAAAATTTGATTAAATTATAGGTAGTAGACACAAAATAGAGTTAAAATTTTTATAATAAAATAACATAATTGCTTATTTTTTAACTACACAAAATTTAAATTTTAAAAAATTATAAGTGGCACTTAAATCTTATATGATTTTTAACATACTACCTCGATTTTATTTTAGTTTTTTTTTTTTTACAAATTTTTAAAAATTATAAGTGGCATTTCACTCTTATCTAATTTTTTAATTATTACCCTCTCCATTTCTTCTGTTATTAGAGTTATATTAGATTTTATTTTTCTTTTCAAGTTTGTCTTATCTTATTTTTTAATTTAATTTTAAATTTCAATTTTTTTTTTCAATTACTGAATTTCTCTCTACCTCATTTTTCTAGGATTTGTCTAATTTTCTTATATATATTATTTCAATACCCATCTAAATAAATATCATAGTATTTAATTGTTAATTTTTAGCATGTTCAACATTATTTACCATTTTTTGTTACTTGCCCGTGCATAGCACGGGTTACCGCCAGTATATATATAAGCAAATGTAGTATGTTCTTAAAATTCTCCAAAATTTCAATACTATCTATCTATCTATCTATCTATCTATATATATATCTATATCTATACTATCTATATAACCAAATGTAGTTGTTTTGTCAAAAGCCTCCAAATATTTATTCTTAAATTCTTATAATTTTAAAACACTCTCTTTCCTACGTGGCAACTTTCTTTGATTGCCTTTCATGTTTTCTATTTTTCTTCATTTTTTATTTGTTTGATTAATTAAAATTAAAATTAATTTCATTACTTATGGATAAAGATTTGAATTTCAAAATTCCTCCATATTGATAAACATATAAAAATTGAAATTTGATTTTATAATCTACAGATAAAGATAAAAAATAAACAATTAATTTAAAAAAATTAATTTCATAACTTATAGATAATTTAAAATTTCTTCCCATACATAAACAAATAAAAGTTGATAAATAACTTATAAAAATTAATTTCATGGCCTACAAATAAAGATAAAGATTAAATAATTGATTTTTTTTTTAAGAAAACAAAATTACTCTCTTTTTCCCCCCCCTCATTTCGTACTTTAATTAATTTCATTATAGATAAACATATAAAATTCATAAATAATTTATGAAAATTTATTTCATGACCTATAGATAAAGATAAAAATTAAAAAAAAAAAAAAAAAAAAAAAAAAACAAGGCACAAAACACATGTAGAGCCACCACTAATTAGTGGTCTAAATTATTTTTATAAAAATAAATTCATAATATATCTCAAATTGAAACACAACAATCATTGTTGTGCTTTTAGCACAATCGTGGCCCTATTTCCATTCAACATTAAGATGACACGCCACATCAAAGGATTCTAACATTACTTGTAATTTATTGAGAAAAGATATTTTTACAAAATATATATATATACATAATTTGTTATTAAAATAAAATGATAGGATAGCAATATTTATGTAATTAACAATTAATTGGATGACTTTTTGTTTAAAAGTAATTGGCCAACTTGTGCCATCTCATACTATAAAGGCACTTTGTATTTATTTTGTTCGTTTGTACGAAGGAAAATCGTAGGGGTATTTAACAATAAATTTTATTTCACAAACAAATATTTTAATTAGTCTTAATTTGTTTTGGCCTATTTTGAAAAGATGTTAAAAAGTGATTTTTTGACTTTTAATCAAATTTTTGGCTTTTTTAGACAATGATTTAAAAAGTTGGTAAAAAGTTACTTTTAACTTTTTAAATTAATATTTGTTTATGATGTCAAATCACAATAAAATGACTAAATTATTCCCATTCAATTTAAAATATTTACAACTTCATCCATGTAGCACACATTTTGACTCATGAGTAATAGAATTATAATTTCACCAATTGAAAACTAAATTTTCACATGTCTTTAAATATAAAAATGTGACCTTTTGACCTTTGTTACAAACGCACAAACACAAACGTGACTAAAAGCCAAATATTCAAAAGATGCTAGATTTTTTTTTATTATGGGTTAATTGCAATGAATCGGAACTAGTTGAACACTTGGGCAAAACGTTTCCCGTATGAGGGAGAGAATACAATGATCAAAATTCAAATTGAGCAAATTAGATTGGTAATTTTCACATTTTGCCTTTGTGTTATTTTAATCTTTAAATTTTTAATTGATTTAGTTTTAATTTTTAATTCTAAATTTTGTATCAATTCATTCTAATTGATATACAGTTAGCATATTTAATAAAAAAAAATTAGTGAATTGGTTGAGACTAACTTACTAAATTGAGCAATTTTATAATTTTACTTTTAAAAGTATAACACTCGTCAGTTTGTACATATTTTTCATTAAAAAATATAATAATTCTAATAAATTAGGTTAAATTGAGACAAAGGGTTGGTTTGACAATCCCCTAATATAGTTTAAAAAAATCAAAAATTCACTATCAAAATATTAACTATTATCTTTATTTTTTTGCATGTATTTTCATAAAAACTAAAAAAATAATTTCAAAAACCATCAAAAATTATAAATTCAAAATAAAAATTAAGCTAATTGAAATTATATAAACCAATGCCAATAATCAAATTACACTATAAGAAATGTCACTTTTGGCTACCAAAATATTGGTCGTCAAAAGTCACTTATTTAGTCGCCGAAACGATTTAGCGACCAAAATTTTTTGTCGCTAAGCTCGTCGCCTTTACCCTGTCGGC
>NW_021028783.1:416996-435900 GCF_004153795.1 Camellia sinensis | reverse complement strand
TTTTTTTTTTTCATTTATTTATTTTATTATGTGAAAAATGTGATGTGATTGTAGTTTGTTGAATAGTTCTTTTTTTTAATGTGATTTAATCTTTTATTTACTGTTTTAATGGTTTTACTTTACAATTATTTATGAAAAAAATATGATTGTAGCTAGATAGAATAAAAATATCTGTGATTTGATTTGATTTGATTTTTTTTTGTGATTTGATTTTTAAAGTACCAATTATTGATAATGATTAGATTGTATTTGAAAAAAAAAATTGTAATTGATTTTTTTAACTCACTGTGTTTTTTGAAAAAAAAATTATTGTGCTTTTTTAACTATCAATTGACTTCATTTGTGATTTGATTTTTAACTTTAGTTCAATGGTTTTTTTTTTTTAATGTTATTTAATCTTTTTATTTACTACTTTAATTTTATTTTTGATTTTTTAATATGATTGAAATTAGATAAATATAAACCCTCACAAAGAGAAAAATGTGATTATAATTAGTTGAATGATTCTTTTTTTTTAATGTGATTGTAATTAGTTTAATAGTTTTTTTTCATTTATTTATTTTATTATGAGAAAAATGTGATGTGATTGTAGTTTGTTCAATGACTCTTTTTTTTTTTTTTTAATATGATTGTTGTAGTTAGTTCAATGGTTTTTTTTATTTATTTAATTTTTTATTTGCTATTTTAATTTTATTTTTAATATGATTGAAGTTAGATAAACATAAACACTCACAAAGAAAAAATGTGATTATAGTTAGTTCAATGGTTCTTTTTTTTTTAATGTGATTGTAGTTAGTCAATGGATCTTTTTTTCATTTATTTAATTTTTTTATTATGGGAAAAATGTGATGTGATTATAATTTGTTCAATGGTTCTTTTTTTTAATGTGATTTAATCGTTTTATTTACTGTTTTAATGGTTCTTCTTTATGGTTATTTTGTTTATTATGAAAAAAATATGATTGTAGTTAGATAACATAAAAATGTTTTGTGGGAGTTCCAATATCTGAACCTTAATTTCTTAATTTTTCTGAAAAAAAAAACTTAACACTTATTAAATTCTTCCAAATCTTTTTAACTTCTCCAATTTACATACTCTTTTTAACTTTTTACATACCTATTGTAAACAGTGAGTTTCCTTTTTGTTTTTTCCTGTTTGACTTCTCACTTCTACACTTTCAACTTTAGTGACTACGTATGCAAACAGTAAGTCTTCTTTTTGTTTTCTCCTTCTTGATTTTTCTTTTTGTTTACTGTTTTAATATTGTAGTTAGATAGCGCAAAAAAATATTTGTGATTTGTCTAGCTTCTTTTTAATGTGATTGTAGTTTTTTTTTGGGTGAATATGTGATTGTAGTTAGTTTAATAGTTCTTTTTTCTCATTTATTTATTTTATTATATGAAAAATGTGATGTGATTGTAGTTTGTTCAATGACTTTTTTTTTTTTTATAATATGATTGTTGTAGTTAGTTCAATAGTGTTTTTTTTTTAATGTTATTTAATATTTTTATTTACTATTTTAATTTTATTTTTGATTTTTTAATATTATTGTTAATGTGATTGTAATTAATTTAATAGTTCTTTTTTTTCATTTATTTATTTTATTATGGGAAAAATGTAATGTGATTGTAGTTTGTTTAATGACTCTTTTTTTTAATATGATTGTTGTAGTTAGTTTAATGGTTTTTTTTAATGTTATTTAATCTTTTTATTTACTATTTTTATGATTGAAGTTAAATAAACATAAACACTCACAAAGAAAAAATGTGATTATAATGTAATGTGATGTGATTGTAGTTTGTTCAATGACTCTTTTTTTTAATATGATTGTTGTAGTTAGTTCAATGATTTTTTTTTATGTTATTTAATCTTTTTATTTACTATTTTAATTTTATTTTTAATATGATTGAAGTTAGATAAATATAAATACTCACAAAGAAAAAAATGTGATTATAGTTAGTTCAATGGTTCTTTTTTTTTTAATGTGATTGTAGTTAGTCGATGGTTCTTTTTTTCATTTATTTATTTTTTTTATTATGGGAAAAATATGATGCGATTGTATGTTCAATGATTCTTTTTTTGAATGTGATTTAATCTTTTATTTATTGTTTTAATGGGTTTTCTTTACAATTATTTATAAAAAAATATGATTTTAGTTAGATAGCATAAAAATAATTGTCATTTGATTTGATTTGATTTTTTTTCTGATTTGATTTTTAAAGTACCAATTATGGATAGTGATTGGATTGTATTTTGAAAAAAAAAATTTAATTGATTTTTTTAACTCACTTTGTTTTTTGAAAAAAAAATATTGTGTTTTTTTTAACTATCAATTCACTTAATTTGTGATTTGATTTTTAACTCACTGTGTTTTTTGAAAAACAAAATGGATTGTACTCATTAGGGTCACATAATATACCAATTATTGATGATGATTAGATTGTATTTTGACAAAAAAAATTGTAATTGATCTTTTTAACTCACTGTGTTTTTTGAAAAATAAATTATTGTGTTTTTTAATTATTAATTGACTTAATTTGTGATTGATTTTTTTAATTATTGATGATGATTAGATAGTATTAAAAAATTGTGATTTGTATGATTGAAGTTATCTGCTTTTGTTTATAATTTTATTTTTTAATATGATTGAAGTTAGATATGTGTTGTTCATTAATTATAATACTAACTATAATGTTGACAATGCAGAAGTGCTAATGGAAGGCCCACAACAATTTGGATTTTAGTCATTTTTTGTTTTACTTATTCAGTGAATTTCAAACAAATGTAATAAATTCTTATTTTTATTACTTTAATTATGCAATGTCAATATTTTCTTTTAAAATTACATATATTTTATGCTAACAATTTAAAAATATGTTTGACATAACTATGAATGATTTTTTTTTTTTTTTAAATTTAATCCCGTGCATAGCACGGGTGATATGCTAGTATATATATAAGCAAATGTAGTATGCTCTTAAAATTCTCCATAACTCCAATACTAATATCTCAGGGGTTTTCTCTCCTACGTGACACTTCTTGGAATCTCTCTACCTCATTTTTCTAATTTTCAATTTTCAATTTTCAATTTTCAATTTTTTTTTAGTTATTTTTTGTTTTACTTATTCAGTGAATTTCGAACAAATGTAATAAATTCTTATTTTTATTACTTTAATTATGCAATGTCAATATTTTCTTTTAAAATTACATATATTTTATGCTAACAATTTAAAAATATGTTTGACATAACTATGAATGATTTTTTTTTTTTTAAAATTTAATCCCGTGCATAGCACGGGTGATATGCTAGTATATATATAAGCAAATGTAGTATGCTCTTAAAATTCTCCAAAACTCCAATACTAATATCTCAGGGGTTCTCTCTCCTACGTGACACTTCCTGGAATCTCTCTACCTCATTTTTCTAATTTTCAATTTTCAATTTTTTTTAATATAATAAAAACAATGATTCTAGCTTTTTACCTCTGCTAAATAAAATTAAATAAAAATAAAAAATATAACCAAGAGATGAAAAGAAAAAATGAAGAAGCAAAAAATAAAAGGATAAAACCCCACATAGTTATCCATTACCTCTTTCTAAAACAAACTTACAAAAATAATAATAATAATAATCAAGAGATGAAAAGAAAAAAAAAGAAGCAATAAATAATCCTTATCTCTTTGCTAAAAAACTTTAAATAATAATAATAATAACCAAGAGATAAAAAGAACAAAAAATAGAAGGATAAAAATCCCATATAGTTATTCTTATCTCTCTTCTAAAAAAATATAAAAAATCTCCTCTCACGTTCTTCTTCCATCTCTATAAATAGTTGTATTATTCTCGCTAAAATGAAACTAAAAACGGTGGGGGAAAAAACTCACTGCCCTTGCTCTCTGTTACAACAATATGAATACTTCTCTATATCTTTCTAAAAAAAACTTAAGCTCAAAACCTGTTCATCTACAATTTACTTATAGAGATATGGTATGTCACCAAAATTCTAAAGGTTTTGTTGTCTTTTACTTTAATTTGTTTTCATTAATTAATCCATAGATAAGTTAAAAGTTGATTTTTTTTATTCTCTAACATTTTTCAAGTATGTGTTTTATGTTTTTATTTTGTGTTAATATTGAATCACTTTTTAAAGATCACACAATCATTTCTCCATTTTCATAATGTTTTCTTTTTCAAAGATTTTGAAAAAAAAAAGAAAAAAGAAGCAATGGCAGTGTTGTAGTTATCATCCCAAGAAGTTTGGCATTGAGGGTCATGTAAAAAGTAAGAAGAGGGATGATGATGATGATGATGATGATGATGATGATGATGATGATGATGATGATGATGATGATGATGATGATGATGATGATGATGAAGAAGAAGAAGAAGAAGAAGTAGATGGAAAAGTAGAGAATATGAGAATTCGAATTAATGTGCAAAATTGATTCTTTATGTGTAAGAAGCTGATATTTTTTTAATTTTTTATTTGTATTATTTTTAAATTTAAACGTTTATTTGGTTATTACTATTTTTTTTTTAATTTTGTTCAATTATGATTGTATTTATACATTATTTAATTAAATAAAAACCAAAATTATAAGGTATGCACGGGAATCTCCTGGAAGAAGAGTTTTAGAAGCTCCAAACTTCAAACTAAATTTGTTAATTTTTTTTCAAAATTTTAATCAATGAGTTTTGAAAGCATAAAAATTTCAAATTAAAATTTTCAATTTTTAATTACCTAAAAAATCTATTTTTTAGTTCCTTTTACTACAAGAATTTACACTTTTAGCGACCACTTTCCGTGACCAATATAAAAGTTGGAAGCTAAAAGTTACCTTTTGGTGACCATATATGAGTTGGTCGCAAAAGGTATATTTTAGCGACCAAAAAATGAGTTGGTTGCAGAAAGTGGTATGGTTTTGGCGACCAACTACAAATTTGGTCGCGGAAGGTCACATTTTGGCGACCAGAAAATAAGTTGGTTATGGAATTGGCGACCAAAAGTTTGGTCGGCAAAAACTTATTTTTAGCGACAAAAAATATTTTAGTTGTCATATATTGAGTTTTGACTACTAAAACAATGTAGTCGCCGAATGGAAAATAAAAATTTATTTTTTATCTTTTCGCGACCAAAATTTTGGTCGCTGAAAAACTTATTTTTAGCGACTAAAAATATTTTAGTTGCCGTATATTGAGTTTTGTCTACTAAAACTATTTAGTCGCCGAATGGAAAATAAAAAATTATTTTTTATCTTTGGTGACCAAATTTTGGTTGCCAAAAACTTATTTTTTAGCGACGAAAAATATTTTAGTCGCCGTATATTGAGTTTCGGCTACTAAAACTATTTAGTCGCCGAATGGAAAATAAAAAAATTATTTTTTATCTTTGGCGAACAAAAAAAAATTAGTCGTCATATATTTATTTTTTCCGATCAAAAAAAAGTTAGTCGCCAAATTAATATTTTTTGGCGACTAATATTTTAGTCGCCGTTAATTAAGCTTTGGCTACAACAAAATTTTAGTCCCCACTTATTAACATTTGCCGACCAAAAACTACTTTTGTCGCCAAAGGTGTAAAAATTTTAGAGGGAAACCATTTAATATTGTCCCTGCTTATTCTCTGTTTAAACAAATCAGATTGTTCTCTCTCTTACACAGATTGGGCTTACTGTTACTGCGGTTGACTTGATCTGTGCGTTGAAAATTGAATTTTGCTCTGTTTCTTATTATGCATTTCTTTTGATGGAATTGATGGAATCTGAAGTACAAGAAAATACACAATTGCCGACTAAAAATATTCTGGTCGTAAAAAATTGACATTTGCCGATCAAAAAAAATTTCATAGCTAAAACTTGACACTATAACCGACTAAAAATATTTTGTTGCCAAAAAGTGATTTTTAGTGACCAATTTACTATTTTTGTCGCAAAAAAATTTCATTCGGCGACAAAAAAAAAAGTGGGAATGAAAAACTTTTAGCGACTAAAATATTTTGGTCGCAAATAATAGCATTTGCCGACCAAAAACCAATTTTGTCACCAAAGGTGTGAAAATTTTAGATCCCCCGCCTGTTCTCTGTTTAAACCAATCAGATTGTTCTCTCTTTCATATAGATTCTCCTTCACCACCAAACCTCACCCCACCCCACCTCACCTCACCTCACCTCACTATCAACGTTGCCGTCCGTCGTTCTCGCCTCTCCACTATTACCACTGTATGTTGCACTCTAGGCCCTTTTCTTATACGCAAGCCGTAGCCCCTTTTCTTATGCATTGTTCCTTCGATGTTGTCTCTCTTGATATCATTCTCTCTGTTTCAAGCTCTCTCCGTTGCCATGGTGATTTGAAGAACAAGAGCGGTATGAATCTCTCTCTCTCACACACACAATCTCTTTCTCTTTCTTAATCTACCTATAAATACTTATAAGTGTCAAAAGTTGTGGAATTGGCAACCAAAAATTATATTAGTCGGGAAAAGTACAAGATTTAGCTACTAATTCTTTTTAGTTGGGGTATATTGATTATTGACGACTAAAAATATTTTAGTTGCTAAAAATTGCACAATTGGCGACAAAATTTTTTTTTAGTCGCTGTATAGTTAGTTTTGGCTACTAAAATTATTTAGTTGCCGAACGAAAAATAAAAAATTACATTTTATCTTTGACGACCAAAATTTTGGTCGCTAAAAATTTATTTTCAGTTACTAAAATATGTTTTAGTCGCTGTACAGTTAGTTTTGGCTACCAAAATTATTTAGTCGCTGAATGAAAAATAAAAAATTACATTTTATCTTTGGCAACTAAAAATTTGGTCGCCAAAAATTTATTTTCAGCAACTAAAATATGTTTTAATCATTGTACATTTAGTTTTGGCTACTGGAATTATTTAGTCGCCGAATGAAAAATAAAAATTTTAATTTTATCTTTGGCAACCAAAAATTTGGTGGCCAAAAATTTATTTTCAACGACTAAAAAATATTTTTGTCACCAAAACACTAAAATATTTTGAGGAAGTCATTTCAAATGATTTATAAAATTAATTGGCGACGAAATTTACTTTTAGTCGCCAAAGGTGTGAAAATTTTAGAGGGAAATAACACCCGCCTGTTCTCTGTTTAAACAAAAACAGATTGTTCACTTTCTAACACAGATTTTCCTTCATAACCAAACCTCATCTCTCTTTAAACCCATTCCTCTCCCTCTTTAAAATACGCAGAACAGAACCACCGCCTCTCCTTCCCTACGGCGACGCGCCTCCTCCTCACCTACTTTGCCACTAGAACCACCGTCTCTCCCTACATCTTCTATTTCATCTCTCTCTCTCTCTCTCTCTCTCTCTCTCTTACACACACACACACACACAGTTCTGATCATAAAACCCTAGCCGATGGTGCGAGATACGGCGGCGTCAACCATGTTCCGGCGTAGGTCTGACAACCGTAGACCGAGATTTGAGTCGATCCACACAAATCTGTGAGTGATCCACACAGATTGCAGATCCACACCCCATCTCTGTTACAGCTAATTACCCTTTCCATGGAAGTAGTAGAGTCTTCTTCTTCATCTTCCCTTTCTGTATCGGACATAATTCATCAACTACCTGGCCAACCCCAAGTCAGTTACCAGCAATTTTCTGGGTATGTGACCGTTGATGCCAAGAAACAGAAAGCTCTGGTTCTTGAAGCTGAATCAAATCTGGCTTCCAAGCCTCTTGTTATCTGGTTAAATGGCGGTACTCCAACTTCTTACTTCCTCATACACACCCACATTATGGGTATTTAGTTTTAATTTTAATTTTTTAAAATTTTGATTTTGATTTTGGTGGCAGGGCTTGGTTGTTCTTCATTGGGGGTTGGGGCATTCTCTGAAAATGGACCGTTTAGGCCTAGTGGGAAGGCACTGGTCAGGAATGAATATAGCTGGAACAGAGGTACTATACTATACTATACTTTATGAAAAATCTAGAAATCCCTTAGATGTTGATTTGTGATTATGTATCAATTTTAAGCAGAATATAACAATCCCAATCAAACAATCAAGAAAAAGAGACCCAACGATTTTACGTGGAAAAACCATAATTGGACACCTCCAACTGTGATAAAAAAACCACGGGCAACAGCCACAAAAACAATCTCCTAAGAAGATTTAAAGGAATTACACAGGTATACTCTCAATTACCTAGCGAATCCACGCCTAATTGAACCAACCTCTATGTGCCTCTTCCAACCCGTCTTCACCTTGGAATTGTTTTTACGATAAGCCACTCCGGAATCCACCAAAGTTTCAGGCTTGAATTTTTCAGAATCCACCGAAAAACAACTCTCTCTTTTGTAGAACAAACAAACCTTTGATGTACTCTCTTTAAACCATGAGTTGAATACTTAATAAAACATAAAAAAAAACTAACAAAATATCTCCAGATATAAGCCTTAGAATCCAAAAAGAAGATCTGGAGGACTTCAGGAGTAGTCTAGTTTTGGGAGAAAGCCAACTACTTATAGAAAACCAAAAGTAATCCTAGATTTGGAAGAAAACCCAATCCTTATTGAAATTCGAAAAACTGTGTTCGCACGGTCCGCTCGAGCGCCCAACATCCCGCTCGAGCGTCTTCAGCAAAATATGCGCATGGTATAACAGAAGTCCGCTCGAGCTCTAGAGAATCCGCTTGAGCGCGAAATCACATAGCTTAGTACTTTTACAGGTGACCAAAACTGCTTGAACCAGGGATTCTCCGCTCGAGCGGGGGAATGTCCGCTCGAGTGGATAGGCAACTTTGAAGGCAATTTTCCATTTTGCTTCGGGGCGTTGCCCCTCAATCCCGCCTGGGCACTGCGCCGAACTCGCCAAGGGGCGCTGCCCCCTGGACCCCCGCGAGCTGACCGGGCAGCTCAATCCCCGTTATAAATCAGCGAAGTGGCAATCTTGAAAGCATTAGCATCACAAACTTCTCTGAAAGGTACAATTCGGGTTGGATTCGCATCTAAAAACTCATAACCTCACTGAAATAAAAGTGCAAAAATAAATACAACTGAAAAGAGTTTTGTCAAACGGGATTGCCAAGAATAAAAACCTAACACTTTATATATACCCTTACAAGTTATATAGATGATTTGGCTTCTAAGAATTGATTTCATGTGATTGTGTGCTTATTGATCCACAAAAACAAATATGTTGTATTTGGAGACACCAATTGGAGTTGGGTTCTCTTACTCATCTGGTTCTTCCTCCTATGCGGCTGTAAATGACAAAATCACAGGTATGTTTGTCCAATTTTACCCACATTTTCCCAACTTTCTTTAATTTTCTTGAAATTGTTTTCTAAAAACATTTATCTTCTTTCTATGCTCAAAATACAGTCAACTTGTTCTTCTTCTTTTACACTTTTCATTGTTTAGTAATAAGAATCCTATAATGGTTTAGTACTGAATACTATGTAAACTTTTCACTTTTTTGTCATTTTTATGTTTACTGTTTTTGTTTTCTTTTTGGGGGTTGAAAAAAGTCCCACTTTATACACCGCCTTGGAATTTTAGAACTTTAAATCTAATTGTCTGAAATTTTTTGTATTATAGCTGGGACAATCTAATTTTCTTGCACAAATGGTTTGTTAAATTCCCACAATATAGAAACACAAGTTTGTTCATTGCGGGAGAAAGCTATGCTGGTAATTTCTTTTCACTCAAAACAATTTAGTTTTTCCAACTAGAAAACGATTAAGATTAAGAGTTGAGGACTGACACTTACTTTTTCTTTGCTTCCACACCTCATCTTTGTCTTGATGGTCGTGTTACTGGTGGTGGCATTGCTAGTTTGTTAATTGCTGCTAGCCCAATCCCAGTAAGAATTTATCTACATATATACACTTGTGATTCTTACTTTCAATTGCATACTAATTATGATAATTGAGCACTGTTCTGCTAGATGTTAAATAAGATGGTGAATCATTATGTGGAGTGATTGTAGCATGCTATGAGAAACCAAGGTTCTGCTTGGATTAATGCATTTCAAATGAAGAGATTTCAGATTAAACTTTATAAAAATATGGGAGTGTTGATTATTATATATAGATTGACAAAAGGGGAAGATGGAGTAGAGTAAGAAAACAAAAATTTAATTGTAAATTACCCAATAAGAAAATAATAGAAAAGAGAGAGAAGAGAAAAATAGTCATTTCTGAGTAGAGTAATGAAATTCTCTCTACTCCAGTCCTATGGTAAAAATATTTTATGTTTCCTTCCTTCCTGGATCAAAAAGATGTGCTTTGGACCCAGTTTATAATTTTTGTGCACGTCTTTATAGTAAGTCGTTAATAGCTTCAAGATGATGCCAACCATTCTGTCATGTACAAACTTCGGTTGGCAATTTATTTGGTTCAGGTATGAAGCTTTTCTTAAGGTTTCAACATTTTGAATATTATATAAACAACTAAATTAAAAAGTCATCTTGTGGCTTCTCACTCACAGTGCTTGTGTTCACATTTAACTAGTAGTGTCTTCACATCAAATCACGGAACTACATGGTGTTTGACATTATGAAAAATTCCTGTAGTGTTGATTGTTTCTTTTTCCATTTTTAATTGTGTGCATTCATATATGGAAATCATAAGATTTTTTTCTATTAATTTGCCTTGTGATTGCAACATCTGCCTAAAAGTGCTAGGATGTTTAACTAGGGACAATTACTTGACAGTTGGTCAGTGGAAAAAAATTACAAAATTAATAAAAAAAAAGTTTATAATATTGATTATTGATGTGTATAATGTTTTTCACTTTTTGGTAAATAAGTGTAACTGACACAATGTCAGTGTAATTCTCCCATTTAACTAAATTTCAGTTTCTTATAGACACCACAAGAGTTGCAGAATGAGAATGTTCCCCCTCATCTTATCCCACGCAAGGTAATTTTCCTCTCACGACATGTAGTCTCTTACTTTCCGTTGAAAGTATGTTCCTAATATTCATATTGTCTTTCACAGACCTTTGGCAATCGGCCTTCTTTTAGCCTTCTGCTTCTATCATTAAATGCTTATAATAATGGACAGGTGAGGTCTAGTCTCACCTTTTTGTGCTTTCATGAAATAGTTTGTGCATGTTGCTAATCATCGGAGGTTTTGAGAGTTCAAATTTGTTCAAAACGCCCCTTGTCTTTATAGCCCATTTAGTGGTCTGAAATTCCCAGATGTCCATTGAGGTTACATGCATAATGTACATAGAATCTCTGTTAAAATTGAAAAGATGATCATGCTTGTTTTGATAGTGACCAAATCCAGAAGTTTTGTAGTGAGAATCTTACAACAAATTATAATCTTGTAGTGAGACTATTATAACAAATCTAGACGTTGCCAGATGTCCACTAGTTTTCAAGGAAGGTCCGTGAATATTAGAATCTTATAACAAATTATGCCTTTTTTATGGCATTCTATACAGTGAATTCTGTAATCTACTGATCTACAATTTATTATAAGTATTTTCTGGCTGCACTCTATTAAGTTAGTAAACAGAGAATTTGTTAAAAAAAGACTTCATATTTTCTAGAATTATTTAGGTTATGTTTGGATCGTGAATTTGGATAGGAATTTGAAAGGGAAAGGGAAAGGAAAAGGTGAGGGAAACAGAGAAAAATGTGGGTGGTTCTTTAGGACTTGAAAATTGTGGAGTTGGTGGGACTCTGGTTCTTTATTAGGACTTGAAAATATAAATTAATATATTTTAGTAGTTGTGTGCACTCAAGTTAATTATTAGCTGTCACTGCATTAATCCGTAATCCTATAAGAATAAGGCATCCTTGACTCTTGAAAACCTGGTAATCATTTTCACATTATGATTTTGTATACAAATGTTTTGTCATTTTTTTTTTTTTGGAATTTTTTCTTAACATGGAAATGTTATTTTTTTTTCTTTTAGTTTTGGTGCAAGGAAATTGATTAGATTTATCTCACATTCATCATCATTTCATGTTAACATTAGGAATGGTGTGAAAAACAAATGGAATTCTCTCTACTGTTTGGCAAACCAGAAAAGACTAAAGCAATGAAAGCTGGTATTGCTCGCCATGCAGTACTTGAGGAAGAGGTATGCTTATGAACTCTAAAGTAGATATCATTTAAATTATTTGATATTCTTAGTTTATCCCGAAAATTATAGAATTCTTTCATGTGAGCATACTCTTTGTTGACTATGACTATCAAAATTCTTATCTATGCTTGTAAAATAGTTTTTTTTCTGAGATCATTCTATCATCTTCTTGACGAATTTATTTTAACTATGACAGTTAGTTTAGTTGTTTTCTATCATTGAAATCTTGTTAGAAAATTTTCTTGCAACAGAAGTAACTTTTCAAGATGGAAAATACTTTTTATGAACAGAATGGTACCAAGATTTAGAGTCTGTGTGAGGTTACACCTTTTTTTGTTTTTGAAAAGTTCTGATAGAATTTAGCTTTTATATCTTTTGCCTTGCATAATAAATATGGTCATGGAGCTGCTCGGGATTTTCTATAGATGGTATTTGGATTGAGTAGTTTTGATTTGAGTGAAACCATTGTTGGATTTTATGACCGAAGTACATGGACTTGAAATAACAAGTGAGTGACCTAGGCCTAGATCATAACAGTCACCTAGGCCTAGATTAAACAAACTTGTGAGAGCAAGCGGCGCATCGATAGGATATACGGTTAGAGATATAGACAAAAAAATGTGAGAGAAAAAGGAAAAAACGAGCCGTATGGGGGCGAAAATTGGAAATAGCACCCAAACAGCCCCGAGATCATCATAGTCACATCGGCGTAGATTAAACACATTTGTGAGAGCAACAAAACATCACTTTTTCCACAATTCCTGAAATAGTAACAAAAACAAACATTTCTGTAGAGAACAATAAAAAAAAGCCTTATTTGAGTACAGACCACAAATGAAAAAGTCTGGGGATATGGTTGGTATTAAAACTAGACGACAAACATTGCAAATGATGATATTGATAGAATTGTAGTGTTGATTGGATATATACATATGAATGTTGTTTTATTTATAAAATAGTATTGATAGTCATTTAATTTGTTCATATTACCTTTACTTTTCTTTGACATTTTTCATTTTTTGTCCAATTTTATAATCATTTGATGTGAAAATATTTTCATAAAAAAAGTACCTGACAATATTTTTGTTTTTCGTTGGTATAGATGGATGAACTCATACATTAAGCTGAATTGTACAGGATTAGTTGGCACTTGTTACATTTTTTAAAGGATTATATATTTTTGGATAGATGTGTATAGAAAATATTTGGATAGACTAGTAGTTATATTTTTAGATAGATGAGCATGGATTAAAATTTACAATATAATAACAAGTACTTGTTATGTTTTAAATTTTTTATGCTAGATAGATGTGAATTGGATGATTATATAGATTACATGACTTTTAATTGAATGGTTATGTAGTTTAGAATTACTTGTGGATGGAAACTTATAATAATTGATGACTTTAATTAAACAGATTAAGGATTTGATGATTTATGTATTTTGTTGGATATTCATGTTTCAGTTGATTTTGTTGGTTTAAATGATTCTTGCAAATTACAGGTTATATTGAATGGATTTGATGGATTATTATATTTTGATAAACAAAAAGAATTGAATTGGCGACTAAAAATTGGTTTTGTTTTCCCTCTTTTGGCGACCAAGTGATTAGTCGGGAAAGATGAGTAATATTTTTGCCGACTAAAGTTGTTAGTTGGTGTATGGCCACTCACATTTGGGGACCAAAATGTTGGTCGGCAAAAGGGTATATTTGGCAACTAAATAATTAGTCGGTCAAATTATTAATTTTAGCAACCAAAGAGTTTGGTCGCGAATAGGTCTATTGCCGACTAAAGTTTTAGTCGCTCAAACATTATTTTTGGCGACTAACGGATTTGGTCGGGAAATGTTACTTTTGGCAACTAACCGATTTGGTTGGGAAATGTTATTTTTGGCAACTAACATGTTTAGTCGAGGAATGGTATAATTAGTGACTAACATATTTAGTCACTAATTACTTTTCGCGACTCTCAATTGGTGACAAAAAAATGGCAAAAGTGTGAATTCCTGTATTGTTTGCTCCTTTGTCAATATACCACAAATAGTTAAATATATATTGGTTTGAAGTCACATTACACATTAAAAATTGTTAAAAATTGATATGATATCATGATTTATACTATTATTAGAAATAAGCTCTTAAAACAATTAAACTATCTAATTGATTTACTTGTTACAATTTAATCATAACTTTTCGCCAAAATTTAAAATAATTTTAAAACTATTTGTTTAAAAACACCTATTATTAGAAATACGTTCCGTTTGTTTAGAAATAAATGGATGATAGAAAATAAAATTGGTAGAAAGTAAAGTGAAAGAAAGGGAAAAGACATAAAAATTTATTTTTTTGCATGCATTTAAATAGATGAAATTTTTTGTAAGAAAATGATAAGAAAAAATATAATCAATGTATAACAAGGAGTTGTATAGCCTAACTAACAAGTTAATTTGAATTGTATAGGAAATTTTAGTTTTCATTACTTTCGAGGACTCTCTATCTGAGAAAACACATAATTTTTTTTTTTTTTTTTTTTTTTTTTTTTTTTTTTTTTTTTTTTTTTTTTTTGACCTTTATGTATTATCTATATAACCAAATTGAGGTTTAAAATTGAAAATATTCCATTAAAAGTTGAAACTACTGCACAATTTCAAAATCTCCATCAAAATATCCAATTCTTTAGAATCTAAATTACATTCATTGATGTGGATTTTGTAGAAAAATAAGTTTGACCTTTGAATTTTGAATTTAAACAAAAGCAATTATTATAAAATTTTGGATTTCCATAAAAGATAATTTAAATAGATTTGTTCACTTTTTCAATTTTTTTCTCTTCAAATTCCAAATGCAAACACGACTTAATAATTTTTTGAGTGATTATGTAGCCAAAAAAAAGATGTTAGTTGATAATAAGTATTTTTTTTTTCCTTGATAAGTTTTATAAAATCGATAAACATGTTGAGATATTTTAGAAAGATGGTTAAAAGTTAACTTTTGGCTTTTAACTAAGCTTTTGACTTTTTTAGAAAAGTGATTTGAGAAATTGGTAAAAAGTTACTTTTGACTTTTTTGATTAATATTTGTTTATGATGTCACATCATAATAAAATGACTAAATTATCCCTACCTAATGTAGAAAATTTATATTTTTACCCACGTAAATATAAAAAAATATAAAGGATATAATTGTAATTTTATATGTAGTTTTTTTAGATTTGTCAAATGACTCCTTGCTAAAAAAATATATTACATTTGAAAATTAAGATTGCTTGAATCTTCAAGACCTTTTTGTGTAGAGATATTCTCATCGAAAAAGAAGTATGAAACTACTTTATTTATTGCATTCAAAAAAAAAAAAAAACTTTATTTATTATTCCATGATTTATGACCCATGTTAATTATTATAAGAGTAATGTTAAAGATCTTAAAAAATTTATTAAATTTTTATCAAATATCTTGCATGAGTGTCGAATCTACACAATATGAATCCCATATGAGACATTTAATAAATTTTTTAAAATGTCTAACATTTTACTATTACAATAAAGTAAGATCCTGATTGAGAGGATGAAATAAATATGGTGGGTGGCATAACCCACCATCCTTAAGTTACATTCAAGGGATCCACCATTGAAGTTGCACCACATTTGCATTTGAATTTGAATTTCCATTTGCATTTTTTCTTACAAACAAATACATGTATATATGACTTCACCATTTGAAGAGTGAGAGCTTGAAATGATAAAGGGTTATTTTGGGAAGATGGTAAAAAGTGATTTTTTGGCTTTTAACTAAGTTTTTGGCTTTTTTAGACAAATGATTTGGGAAGTTGGTAAAAAGTGACTTTTGACTTTTTTTATTAATGTTTGTTTATGATGTCAAATCATAATAAAATGACCAAACTACCCCCATTTATGTAAAATATTTACGACTTCACCTATGTAACACATTTTGACCCATGAGGGTAAAATTGTAATTTCACCGTTGGCTAAAAACCAACTTCTCAAATGAAAAAAAAAACAAAAAAGCCAACTTTTGACTTTTGCTACAAACCAAAAAAAGTGACTTTTAGCCAACTTCCCAAAATAGCCCAAAGCCCAATTCTATGACAAAGACAGACATGATTATAATCAAAAGTTGTATTGAGGTGCGATTTGGTAAATGTTTTTTCAGTAATTTTTTTTAATTTTTTCAAGACGTTAAAAAGTCAATGTATTTATTTATTCTTTCTAAAGAGCCTCTCGAAAAGAAGGCTGTTTGGATTCGCAATTTAGACCAAGTTTGACAATTAAAAAATAATCTATCTTTTTATCTTTTTTTCATTACATCACTTCTCTACTTTTCTGCATATCTTTTCGTAAAAAGACAAAAAATACATTTATTTAGGTCATTCCAAACAACCCCTTAATATACAAATTTTATCGCATATAATATATATATATTCTTGTCCCAAGCAAGACCTCCCTTCTTCTACTATCAAAATAAATAAATAGCATTTTGTTAAGGATTTTCACTGGAACCATATTTATTTATTTATTTATTTATGGGTTGGTGGATACATAAGGGCCCAATGACTACAACTGTGCGATAGCATTTAAAAAAACCAACAAGATTACTTATAATTTTTTCCATGTATATTTCATATTTGCCAGATAAAAGCTAAGATGAGTGAGGTTTTATGTTCCAGTTTATAAAGAGCCGTTGGCTTACGTTATAATCTAATTATTAATGTACTAACACTATTTTAATATATATATATTTACAAAGAGGTACTTTTTGATAAATTCTTTTTAACTTTTTATGTTTCATTTAATTCACATTATTTTTTCATATTCCAATAAGTCTTATGGGTGACATACTTATCAAAATACCCCTAATAATATTTACATTTACAGTGTGAATGTTCCGTAATGTGAATATTCACACCGTCAATGTGAATGTTCACACCATCAATGTGAATGTTAATATGTCAATGTGAATGTTCACACTGCCAATGTGAATATTCACATTGTAAAATATGAATGTTCACATCACCAAATTGCTAACTGTTCAAAAAATATTTGTAAGGGTAGAAATATCCATAAAATAATTAGGATTGAATAGATCAAATATTCAAATAATAAGACTTATTAAAATGCAATAATATTTTATATATTAATTGGAATATAAACACTTAAAACAAAAATTTTCTAATTGAATCATCCTAATTTATATTTATTTGTTACAATTGATGCCCATTCATTGGGCAACTTGGGATCATCTTAAATATAAAATGACTTTGGGCTTGGGCCTATAAGTTCAATATCCTGTGAAATGTAAACCTGGTTTATTTGATAGTATAATTAAATATTGTGAGCAAGACACGGCACTGGCCCTCCTTGAATCTGTTTGGCTAAATCATGAATTGCTAAAGCCTCAGGTCAGGGGTTACTTAAAACAAAAATTTTCTAATAAATCTCCCCTATAAATATGTACTTGAATCATCCTAATTTATATTTATTTGTTACAATTGATGCCCATTCATTGGGCAACTTGGGATCATCTTAAATTTAAAATGACTTTGGGCTTGGGCCTATAAGTTCAATATCCTGTGAAATGTAAACCTGGTTTATTTGATAGTATAATTAAATATTGTGAGCAAGACACGGCACTGGCCCTCCTTGAATCTGTTTGGCTAAATCATGAATTGCTAAAGCCTCAGGTCAGGGGTTCGAGGGCTGGTAGAGAGAGGGAGAGAGAGAGAAAATGTGAGGTATTCCAAAATACCTCGTCTTTTATGTTTGGTTCATCAAATATTTTGTTTTTATTTATTTTACGCAAAAATATTCATAATGACCCTTTACATTACATTAAAATTAGCATATTATCCGTGAATAATATTTTATTTATTAAAAATATGATAATTATGTATAATTTTTTTACATTTTGTCTCCCATAAATAAAATTTTATATATGAATTTAAAGATTTTATTTCATATGTTCCTTTGCTATAAGATATATTATGGATATATTAAAGGGAGCTTTTTTGATAAATGCATTTTCTAAGAGTTTTATCCAACCCATGTTCTTTTTGATTATTCCATTAGGTCCAATTTGAGATAAGAAGACCAAAATACCCTTTTCATCTACTTATGTTCCATTTAATTCACATTATTTTCTTATGTTTCAATAAGTCCTATGGGTGACATAATTACCAAAATACCCTTAATGTGAATGTTCACACCGTCAATATAAATGTTTATATCGTCAATGTGTAGGGGCCCGGCTCATGTCGATCCTCGTGGGTGCCCGGAAAAATTCGAGTCGGGCCGGGCCGGCCCACAAGCCAAAAAAAATAGGCCCGACCCGGCCCGTTGATAATATGAATATTCACATTGATAAGTTAACATTCACATTGATAGGAGGGTAAAATTAGCCTGCGGCTCGTGGGCGGCCCGAAACCAGCCTGCTGCCCGGGGCGGGCCCGGGTAGACCCGTTCACAATGTGAATATTCACATTGACATATTAACATTCACATTGATAAGAGTGTAAAATTGACTCGCGTCCTATGGGCGGCCCGGGGCGAGCCCGGTCTGGCCCGTTAACAATGTGAATATTCACATTGACATATTAACATTCACATTGATAAAAGTGTAAAATTGGCCCGCGCCCCGTGGCAGCCGGAAACTAGCCCACGGCCCGTGGGCGGCCCGGGGCGGGCCCGACCCGGCCTGTTGACAATGTGAATATTCACATTGACATATTAACATTCACATTGACAGGAATGTAGAATTGGCCCGCGGCCCGTGGGCTGCCCGAAGCCCGCCTATGGCCCGGGGCAGGCTCGTTT